>NQII01001828.1:156666-367356 GCA_002778355.1 Clitarchus hookeri
GGGGGGGGGGGAGGTGTGCAGTAGTACGGCAGAGCCCCTAGCGGCCACGTTAGGAACACGAGCATTGTGCACTCGCGGCTCGCGGTTCGGGAATCGCACATACCGGCGAGCAGGAGCGGCCGTAATATACGCATCGCTAAGTTATTACTGCCGAGTGGGTGGCCAGCCGTCTGTACCATACACTGTTGGCCTTCGGCTATTGTACACCGAGCTATGTTGTGATACCAATATCCCGATCAAATGACGTATGGGAGTAGTGGCGGAGTTCAACCCTTTTTGGGTCATATGGTTACAGAGTACTTACGAATACGGATGTTGAAATGGCCGCTTATACCGTGAGCTCTAGCAGCACACGCCAGGAAAATGGCGTCACTTGCCAGAAAAATGGATCGCCGTTCGCCAATTAGCGTCTGGTAACGTACTCGTCAGCCGGCAGCCCAACCAACAGGGAACATCTCGCAGCATGCAGTAGCCAATCGGACGCAAGACCCGTCCCCAACGACTCGCGCAGCAAACTCAGTGTGTATGTACACTCACATCGAAGGAACCGCCACGCAACTTCATCTCTACGTACTTATCAACTCTGTGATTTAGTCGTGCATGACAGCGGCGGTCTTGTATGCGCCGACACTCATTTATTCGTAGCGCCAAGTGTGAGTTTGTTAACATCGGTAGTTTACTTAAACATGGGCGACTCTTTTTGACTTGAATGCCTAAAAGCAAGAAAGTAACTATTTCGTATAATATGTAGGACTCTGCACAAGTGCTTAGAAGTTTGGTTTAACCATCTACAGTTAATAATAACCGCGTATGGCTTACGTTGCCGCCGTCACGGGTGCGTGTTTCACAACAAACTATGCAAACAATAATTTATCATCATACATCTACAGAGATATGGCATAAACTCGTGTTTTTTTTCGAAATAGGTTTTCGGCTGGGTGAAATACTCACGGTCAAATCTAGATTATATAAAACTCTGATATGCCCATTTTGAGTAATTCGAGAAATATTACACTGGTGCAAACATGATACGTTGTTTTGTACAATTCTGTGGGATGGTATAAAATGATATACAATTTTGTTATAAGTTTAGCACATTGGCATTATTAACAATTATACATGTTTTATGCAAAAAAAAGTACATTGGAATAGTTCAATATTGATTTATTACGACTCATCCATAAAACATTCAATCTGCTCTCCTGAAAAATATGAAAAATGTGACAGCTCAACGGTGGCTGAGCTGTTAGACTGCTCGCCACCCACCAAGGCGAACCGGGTTTAATCCCCGGTCGGGTCACTTCCGGATTTCTGCAAGTGAGAATCCTGCTGGACGATGCCACTGATCGGCGGGTTTTATCGGGGATTTCCCGTTATCCTCGCCCTTGTATTCCGGCGCTGTTCCATACTCACCTCATTTCACCCTCATCGGCAAGGCCTCGTTGTTCAAAGCGGCCCAAATCTCTCCGCTAAACCCAACTCGATGTTTTGCAACCACTCACTAGCGAGCGGCGATACACTCGTTGCACACGCGCTGAGACGTCAAGCTGTAAAACCAATACTTATATTTAGACAAGAGGACAATTTCGCCAATTCGTTTCAGGAGCTAGACTTAAAACACATACTTATTTAGGTCACGTTCTATTTGGAAGAAAGTTCACTAGAGACAAACTGCAGAATTCTGAGCCAATAACAAACGTACAGGAAAACACCTACCGAATACGGATCTTCTGTACTAGGGTAAAATTGACTACTCACTTTGGCAACAGTCATTGATGAAACAGCTGCGACTCGAGTACACATATCGAAATTGAGATATAGCCTACATGTCACTGAACTCGCGAAATTGTTGTGTCCGTAGGTATTTTGTAGTAGAATTATTAAGGAATAATATAGGATGTCATACTGGAACATTTTTGGGAAAGCCTTTAGTGTTTCAAAATGCCGATTTATATCTTTATTTTAGATTTATATAATCTCCAGGAAGAAAAATATAATTATAGAAAAATTATTTACTTGAATTAGATATGTTAAAAAAACTTGAAACGTTATTCGTAATAAGTAAGGGAACGCTTTAATTGAAGGAGCGCTGCGGCTTTCCAATACGTTACCCCATTTAATTAGGTACTGCATACAACTAGCTACATTACAAACAGTGATTGATATGTATGTAAACTGGCGAGCAATTGAGTACAGTGAAGAACAAACTCCAACATACCTCGCGACCTCGTATCAGCCTCCGTTGGGCACAGAGTACTACAGAATACAGAGATGCAATAGTCTATAACACAGCCAGCAAAATGGCGTTGCTGTCGAGAAAAATGCTGGAACGTCGTTCGCCAATCAGCGCCTGGTAATATACTCGCCAGCTGGCATCGCAGCCAGCTTCCTTATTATAAGGAACCTATCGCGGCATGCGGTAACTAATCACCAGGGATACCCGAATTTCGCGAAAAGATTTCCTGACAAGTTGAATTACATAGCATTTTACGTCACGTACGCTTTCGTGATTGGATGATTTACGTGTTACGCCTCTTAAATTTACGTCTGCAAATCACAAACGCACCCTACAGGCATAAACTATTTCCGATTGGTCAGCGAAGTAAGAAAAAAACACGCGACCAATAAGAAAAATAAAACTGCGAATTAATCCTAGGACAAGTTGGACTACAAAAACAAATTCAATTCTGTTAGGTTTTGCATTAATACCCTGAGCCAATAATAGAGCTGCAAGAAATGAAGGATGGAATCCCGTGCTACGTATTCTCGGGGAAAACTGACTATAGTATATTCGCGGTTTTCTTCACGCTTTATGAAACAAACCTTTGAAAAATCACCCCATGCATGATGTGTTTGGCTGCTTCCTAAATATGCCATGTATCACAAGCGTTTTATACTTGTGTCAACATAAAAGTACCTATTTTTGGTTAAATTAAAATTTTATTTGTAAGTTATTTATATATGAATTATAATATTTAAAGTATATTTCATGTGAATAACAACATCTATAAAACAGTTTTGATGATAACGCCTAGTAAGAAATAGTTATCATGCTAAATATGATGTAACTGAGTGCGCAAGAATGCGGTGCGATGTCCCTCTGGCGTAATTTCCTAGACTTAGTATAGCTTTGTTTGGATAAGACGGAGGAATATCCTGAAAGTAGAACTTAATAAGGGCTTCAGAAAAGTTGGACGTAACGCTGAATGGACTATACTCATTGTAACAGCAGCCGGTGAACATACAGCTGAGGCTTAAGTACAGATAGCACGCAGGAGTCCAACCTGCATGACACTGACCTCTATAAGTCTTCGTGTTCCTAGAGGTAAGTCGCGGGTGAATTGCTGCTGTTCCTTTGATGATATCGTAGTCGGTCTCTGATTGACTGCGCGAGGCTCTGGGACGGGTCTTGTCCCTGATAGGCTACTGCTTGGTTGCCGATTGGCGAACCACATTCCAACGCGTTGCTAGCCAGTGACGCCACCTTTGTGGTGTGTGTGGTTCTGAGTTCGCAGTATAAGTGATGTTTCAGTTCTGTGTTCTCAAGTACTCTGTGATGGGGCACTTAGCCTCGCAGTGTACAGTTCAGGTCAAATACAACCTCGCTGTGCAACATGTAGACGATTGTGTACACTGGGCCTGGATGAGTTAGGAATGTTTAGGTTAAGTAAATACGCCGCCACTTAACGTAGTGGAGTTGTAAAACAAAAAAGAAGATCCCTCACCCTCTCCGGCCACGAGCAGTTTGCAAGGACCGAACTGCTGACCTCCAATGTTCAAACCAGGCTTTCGCAGAACTGAGCTTGCCACAAAAATTGTACTTAGCTGTTTCGAGTTTGACGAAATTTGCACGGCTAGCAGAAATCTGCTGTACAAAAGCATCGTGACGGCTTCTTGAACTTGCAGTGAGTGAAGACATTTGGGCGGTTCTCAACAGCGAGGTCTTGAGAGCCGATGAGGGGGATTGAGCAGCGCCGGAATGAAAAGGTGGGGAAACGGGAGATCTCCGAGAAAGCCCGCCGACCAGCGGCATCGTCAGGCACGATTCCCACATCCGAAAATCTGGGAGTGACCCGGCTTGGGATTGAGCAAACTAATCGCTCAGTCACCGTGGCCCCCTTGAACTTGCATAGCAGCAGCAGCAGAACTTCGTTAGTTGTTTTGAGGAGCTTACAAAAAATGAACGCTTGTTGTAGTCGTTCATGAGTTACACATGTGTTTGTGAATCACAATTTACGTAGAAACATTTGCTTAATATGAAATAAAGTTTAGTTATTGTTAAAGGAAAATAATGCTAATGCTTCGATGCGTAACTTTTTCAGGCATATATAACATTGTAATTATAGACGTTTTAAGACGCAATTTTTTTTTTGCTTCTAACTGTAGGCTACTAATGTCAGTCTTACACTCTGTTATTCGTAGGGATCAATATACACGTGTTCGTGGTTGGTGTTATAACACTAGCAGCTTATGTGACTACGAACATGATCTAAACAACGAATTAGGTCTTCCGCCTGTGAAGGGACTTGTCCTATTGGGTAACGTTTTCTGCAATGTTCAATTACACCAGTAAAAATGCTTCCTGTGCAGCGTACCATGTATAGAATACCATGCCTGACATGGTTAAATCAATTTATCAGTCAAAGACAACTAACAAATAATAATTAACATAAGCGAACGTCGCTGTGTATCCTTCCACGATATATAACATTTTTATATTACCATACACCTTATGACAACTGTCTACGAAATAACCAAACAACTGTGGCATTGTTAGGAATATATTTACGTTACTTTAAACACCAATTACTCAAGCTATTGAACAGGTTCCCACATAAACAAATCGTAATATGCTTCATTTATAACAAACATATTAAAAATCAATTTTCCATTAAACGTGTAATAACAGTGGCAACCCACAAAGTCATCTTTGTAAGCACCTAAGATTTTATTTTCTTGTTTACCGAAAGAAAATACGACCTCACCCGCCAAATGATGGAAATAATTGCTTTTTGAACGCTCCACTTGACTGATGTTGATTGCTCCTGTGTAGAAGCTCTGACGGCCTCATAAGCGATCGACGTTAAAACGGATATTTTTCGAAGCAGAACTCGACAGCTCCTCCATTTTCCCCACAATTTCTCACCTACCCAAGTATGAAAAAAACATCTCGTCTGCAAAATTAAGCTCCACGCATATTATTGGGAGAAGGTACCACGAGAATTATTTATCACGCTAAATACAATGTTTTCTTCTCAATGGTAGTCTTATTACGAAACATAAGAAAGAGTACCACGGTGACATTTCTAAATTTTAAACAGTGAATGTTACTCGAAGTACCAAAATTGCACTGCAGTCTAGTGAAAAATATCCCTCTCGAGTACCATACTGACCAGATTAAGGTTCTATTCTACTCAGGTTGCGAAGAAAACGTATTTCTTACAAAGGAAAAACTTCCGCCACAAGATGCGCTGGTATTCCAAAGAGGCCACTTTTAAGCTTGCGGTAAATGGGAAAAAGCTGCTTATTTGTGTGTAAAAGTGTGAAGTTGGTAGGAACTGTGATATATTCTTTCCCCTGCCAAAATATTAACTTTATTTTGTAACTATTGTGCACGCCTTCCGATGGTATTAACAAGTGTAAACAGTAAAAATACGACTGTGTTTGTCACTGAGTTTTCGTAAAAACACCCATGTTATTAAAATAACGAATTTAAGAGCGAAATAAAGATAGCTCTTAAAGATAGGAATTTTTAGATTTTTTCATCACTTTTAAATAAAGTAATTATGTAATAAAGCGTTTTGTTAATAAAGATTTAGGACAGAGTATTAAACAACATGTTGGCGTAGTTCTTCAAGTTTATACTCTAATGCGAAGAAGAAAGTTTATTCTTTAAGTAGGTTACTATAACGCAACACTATATATATATATATATATATAGTATATATATACACATATATTTCGAAATAGCGACTATCACATTTGCTTACATACAAAACGGATGAAATGTGGTACATATGCAACACTAATGCTACCTGGCGGCGAAAATATTTATTTGCCAAACTATTTGCATTGTACTTCCCAAACTTAGTAGAATAAACCATAACCAACTTACATTTATGTGATGATGATTTTTCCAGCAACTCGTGAATCAGTGGCAAGTTATTGTTGCACGCTTACGACCGGTCACCGGACCTCTCCCTGCGCGGGGGATTCAAACTCGCCGAGGCGGCGCGGCGGGCCGAACGATGGCAGAGCACGAGTGGGAGTGAGATGTGACCACTGGTGGGACGAGCTGCAGACCGGAAGGCGTAACCCCTTGGCTATTCCTTAGAACTGCCTCATATTATCACGGAGAGGAAGACTACTGAAGAATTTGTATAAATATGACCGAAATAATGTATAACTTCGACTGTAATACTGCTGTTTACTTACTAACAAGCGATTATTAGCCACAATGCATTTTTTTTTAACAAGAAGCTATTTTAAAACTAATTAAAATAACTCTAGGCAATAATCTGACTATACCTATTACAACAACTAAATACATGGCGTTTTTAGTATCCCAACTAATGGGAAATACAACTGACATCGATAATTTAGAGAACATGTAAACACATTGATATATTTATGCTACAACATTACGTGTCAAATAAATAAGGAACTTGAAAAAAAATTTAAACGTTTAGATTATTTATTTGAATCCTTGCACTGAACGTTAAGAGGAAAAGTCCGCAATGAGACCTTATTGACGTTCCACAAAGTCGTTGCATTGTCTGCCTTATCTTGAGAAATATATAAGAAAGAAAAATAGAAGCTTGTGATATGAAATATCTTAGCTTTAATGGACGACCAACCAAATGATGATGGTCCTATACGATCAGAATTAAGTATACTGGGACATTACAGAAACAATATAACAGTATCAAAAAAGATGGAAAGAGCATGTACACTGCCGGGCATGGAAACCGCTACGCCCTCTTTCCTTACGTGAAACTTAATTAAACCACCACATGCTGATAGGCGATAGTGCAAATGAGAAGTGATTAGACTTTCACACAAAGAGAGAGCGAGTTGTTTAGCATCCGCAAAGCACGCGCTCAACATGTGGTAGAGCCTCCTCTCACGGCTAGGCAGCGATGCGACGAGGCACTCCATCATTCAGGTGGCCGATAGTGTCCTGAGGTAGGCCTACATACCACCATGCTTCCTACAATTGCACACGTAGATCAGCCAGTGTTCAGGCAGGTGGTTGACGGTGATGCAAACGTCGGCCCATCACATCCCATGTGTGTACTCAATCGGGGACAAATCTGTAGACCTAGCAGGATAAGTAATGGTGTCAAAACCTTGTAGAACCTGTTAGGTAATGCGAGCTGTATGGGAACGAACATTATCTTACTGCATGATAGCGTTTTGTATGATGCGCATGAAGACAAGAAACGGGGCCGCAGAACCTCATTGACACATGGCTGTGCTGTCTCCATGCCTTCATCAACCATAAGACGTGACCAGGAGTTATAACTTATGGCATCCCATATAACATCTGGTGTGCGGGACGTATGGCGTTCACGAATCAGTGCAGGGTCGTTGCGATGCCCACTGCGGTGCCAAACCCGGCTGCGGCCATCATCTCCATTAAGACTGAAGTGGGATTCTTTGGAGAACACAATGCGTCACCATTCCTATGTCCAATGACGTTCCTGGCACCATTGACAGCCAGCCGCACGATGCCGAGGTGTCAAAAGCAAACGGTGCAGTGGAAGCCGTACCTTATGGCGTGCCTCATTCAAACGGCAACGAATGGTTCTTGTTGAGACTGGCAAATGCAGTACACGCCTTACAGACTGCAGGATCTCTCTGGATGTTGAGCCATCGTATCCGCTGATCATCTCTATCTGTAGTCCATTTGGCAGGACCAGTAACTACGTTATGAGACGTAAGACCTGTACGTATCCCAACTTGCACACATCGTGTCACGGTGGTGACTGCATGACCAAGATGAATGGCTATTTGACGAGCCGACCATCCGGTTTCGTGCAGTCCGACCGTACGGCCCCGTTCAAATGGGTCTGTGTGGCGAATTCCTTCGCGAGTCCAACACCTTGAAATAATGATCTGCTTCTTAACACGTAGACTTCTGCCTCTCCAGCTTGTTGTATGACCCTATTAAGCACTGACTACTGGCCACAAGTGCCCTCTATGTCACGTGTTGCAGTGAAGTTTTTGCTACTTCACTTTAACAATTTGCATTGCGCATTTGGTGTTGTATGTGCTGTTGAGTTTACATGACACCTTAAGGGTGTATATGCGAGTTCCATCTCCAAAAGTGTAGGTATATCGTGTGCTAGGTACAAGAATAACTGAAAACACTAAACAATGTCCAGGCAAATCTAAATATAATAACTGCTGGATTAGTTTTAAAGCAGATGGAATTGGTCAATTTCTCAGCCCATCTTGAATACGGTAATGATAATATTGAAGTATACCTCAAAGGAGGGTGAAAAAGTTATACTACGAAAACATTGTTGACCCAGTATGTCTCTGTGTGTATGGGGAAAGGGGAAGGGACAGTTGAACCCAGTGAGTAAGCGAGTAGCCCGAGGTTTGGAAGCTGATTATTATAGATTCAGTGCACCGAGCTCGCCGCTGGCGACTGTGATAGCAGGTTGCAGAGTGCTGGACGACCTTGGCAGTGAGGGACGGCGGGATTGTCTCGGCCTGGGCCTTGTTTATATCAGAACTGTGGGGAGTGCTCGTGTTTTCCTAGAAGAGCACTGGAGGCTGATCCACTCACAGGGCAGTGCGGAATGGGAAGAAGTTTAGCGAGAGACAGATTAACCATAGTATATTTAATTGTTATGTAGGCAATTTTATGCCGTTATTTGCTTAAAAAATATTGCTAAACTCTTGAATGCAGAAGTATATAATAATAGTTTTTTGATTGCTTGGAAATCGTGGCAGGTAACTACAAAGTAAGTGGCAAACTGAAGTGGTGCCATTTTCTTCTAGGGCCACCTGTTGAGGGGTCGCGGTGGCTAAGCCGTTAGCCTGCTTGCCTCCCCCCAAGGCGAACCGGGTTCAATCCCTGGCCGGGTCACAGCATTTTTGCAAGTGGGAATCATGCCGGACGATGCCGTTGGACAGTGGGTTTTCTCGGGGATCTCCTGTTTTCCCGCCCTTTCATTCCGGCGCCACTCCATACTCACCTCAATCACCATCATCGGCTCTCAATACCTCGCTGTTAAGAGCCGCCCAAATCTCTTCACTCTCTCACGCCACCTGTTTTTTACGAAAAGATTTATGTGCAGGCTTGAATTAAACTTCCTACGAGCACACTTGAAAATTTACTTTAGCTATTGGCAGCGTACCTGTGTGAGAAGACATGTTCTAGTCATCTGAGACAATCATAATTAAGTTACGCCGACAATGAACGTCAGCAATTGGCTGGCAGACACCTAAGATGCACGAGAGTTAAAATCACCCAACCGCGAAATTGGCTTTCAACTAATGTGTTTTGCAGTAGAATTAGTCGTAGAATATTTTCGCGAAAAAAACGTGTCCATACTTATTACTATGAAATTAGGAACTATGGCTCATGAACTTTCATTTAATTTAAAATAAGACCTCAAGCTTGAGATTTGTAACAAAATTAGCCGAGTTTTAATCGGGCAGCTTACCGATTTAAATTTACATTATACTAAAATGTACAGTGAACTATACTATAATTTGCAAAAGTCATTTCTAAATATACGAAGATAACCGTAGACCATCACTTGACTATACGAGCATTTGTCGTATAAATTACAGGCCCATTACACTCTTTACTATATTCCTTTCTTGTTCAATGAAAAAACCAAAAAAATTGCAAAAGTGGTTGACACTAACAGTTCTGATGGCCATAAAGATATGATGACGTTACCTTCACACTGGATGGCATGGCGAAGATGTATTCAAAGAGTCGCGCCTCAAAGGAAACGACTAAAACCCTCGGCAAGTGTAGTCCAGCTGGTCGAAAGCAGCAGTTCTACTTCAAAACGCGCAGGACTGTAGCCAACTGGAGCGTAGTTGCATGGTGAACTGACGTGCTAGCAGGAGGTAATCAGCTCTGATCGCGCATATACAAGTCCCTTGCTTTCGGAGCGCGCCATGATCTAGATATTTTCTGAGGAAAGTGAAGGCAAGAAAACCCTAAGCGTTTCGGATAGCTTTAATTTAGTGTGCCAGCTCAAATGCGAGAGCCTTAAATGCTAGAGAATAATACCGGACGGCGCTAAAAGAACGATTTAAGCGAGAGCGCGAAAAATAATCTATCGGCAAGAGGTGATGCAACAATAAATACTGTCACTCCATGACCCCAAAAATTTCAAAATGGTGAATGGAGAATGAAAAAAAAATGTTATGACTACAATTAATTTATATAACATTTTCTGGACATGAGTGTTGTTGGAAAGCATTTATACAACAATAGTAAAATCATTAGAAGTAATATAATTAATCACGTAAGAGATATATATTATAAATAAAATAAAAATTAATTTTATACGTAAAAAAAATCACAACATTGTTAAGATACCTTCATGTACTATGTATAAGGCTGCATGGCAACACGCAGTATTCCGTCTTCAGAACTATGTTTAAATCAAAATTTGTCAAGGCGCGTCAGATAAATAACTTTGTCAGTTTGGCTAGGAAATCTTGTGGCCATGTTTTGTCTTCAAATTGTATTGTTAAAAGTACTTTAATGCGAACATGTGACAGTGTGATGAGGCTTTAATAATGGAGATCCAATTATCTTAAAATTGCCGGCTTATTTTTTGAACGTAAAATTTTTTTTTTACGATTATTTAAAAATAGTATAGGTTACCTCTGCAAGTATAATATATGGTAGCTGCCTAGAGTGAGTGAGTGAAGAGATTTGGGCGGCTTTTAAGAGCGTGGTCATGAAAGTCGATGAGGGTGAAACAAGGCGAGTATGGAGCAATGTCTTATGGCAGCTAGAATATTATTGTTAACCGTTGCCAGATTATAAACTTTTACGACGTGTTAACAGCTAGCATCCTTGTAGAATATTACACAAAGAGACACTGGAAAATATCGAAAAAAATTGTAACATATGTTCGATAACATTTACGCTAGTTTATCTTTTTGAGAGTGGATTATAAAGTTTTTGACTTTGCTAAGTTCTTTACAGACCAATTTCAAACGTGAATTCTCATTGGCTTGATGAAGTGGTATCGTAACTTCGTGCTTGCATCACCACCAGTAACGAACGTTGAGTCCTACGAAACATTGAACTTTTCGCGCGTGTAAATCATAGTCTCTAACTATTTATTTTTGTTTGAACAACCTTTACTCCTGCATATTCCTGTAAAATAACGTGTGGAGGCACATCAAAATGTACTGCTTTTACTGCGTAAGAAAATCTCTAAAGAAATCCATCACTCTAGCAAAATAACGGATCATGAATTTACCGAAACACATAATGTAGAAATGACGTTGTTTGTTTCTGGCATCCAAATGCTTGTGAAGTATTGCCCTACGCACTCTTAACACGTAAACCTTCACGAGTAAAACAATTTGTAAGAACATAATTAAGCTCTTGGTTTTGTGGGGATGACTTGTAGTTTTTTATCCGGCTGGTTAATTGGAGGGTCTGCTTGGGTTTGTTCCTCCACCTCCTGGTCGAGACAGGACGGCTGGGGCGATAATTGAACTGGCGGGAAGAGCGCCGTAATTGGCTGGGGCGGTTCACGAGACTGGGCTCGTCACTTAGGAACCCTCTGCAGTCCGCTCGACCAATAAGGAGCCGGCTAATTAGCTCCGCCAATAACCTGCCTTGTCTTTCTTCTGACTCGCAATCCAACAACTTCCGCTGCGTTGACGAGTGCCAGGTAGTAGATATGATATCGTTTTTAAGGTGGCCGCCTGGTTTAAGGAATTTTGCACATCTGAGGCCTAAAAGCGTGGGAGCGCTAGATGCGAGCGAGACATGCGTTTAAATCTGACGTAATGATATAAATAAATGTTTGATAGCTGTCTCTATTCCTTTTTTAATGTTTTTTACCGGAATGTTCATACCTAAAAATGACCGTGGAAACGCCTGTTTGAGCCATTTTCACTATTACAAAAACATGCTTTAGAGAGAAATGGAGGAACTGTAAAACATATCCAGATGCGTAACGTTTCTTAAATGCCATTCGTAAGCAGACCTCACTCAGACACGTTGAACGGGTTTTTAATAAAACGTTTCTGCTGTAGCTCTGCACGCCGTTCTGGTTTGATAGAAACACTGCATAGCCCGAATTGCATAACCTTGAACTGCTGCGTTTACTTTCCTTATATGAAGAGAAGCAGTAACTCCCTTTCTTCCAGGACCATTTCACAATGCCTATACTCGCTCTTCATGTCCAAGGTCGTAAACAACCTTGCTCCGGCCAGGCCAATGTTATTGCGTGGACAATCGTTAATTATACAGACTGCCCGAGCGCGCCGTCCACTGCAAATGTAACGAGGCCACCGGGCGGCGGATTTCTGTAAACAGAACGCACCATTGCCCAAACCCGGCGTCAGCGGAAACCCTCTCTGCTGTATGAAGAACTGTACATTTTTTCAGTTAACTTCCTAGACTGTAATGGAAGTTATTTGAACCCATTCGTGGTGCGACAAATTTACCATGGCTGGAAATATATAATTGCTACTATACAAAGTTGGTAACTCATTATGCATTTCACTTTTCCCGTAACTAATGTAGGAAAGTAATCCAGGGTTTATGGATAAATACTGTTAAAATTCGTGCTTTCTCAATATGCTTATACAGGATTGTGGTAAATGTGCGAGATTTTTCTTAGAGAGCAGCGCAGGGTTGCCAGTTTAGGCGATTTATAGCAGATTAATCCATTTAACAACGAAGTTTGCGACCTGTGATTTTGTAATATAGCAGATCGTAGATTTAGGCTACTTCATAATTTATTCATAACTTCATAAAATATTCAAAAAACTTTTTTCTTGTGGAATTTTTTAAAATTACGAGCAGAGCATTGTTTATAATTAGTATGACTATATTATTAGTAATGCTGTTGCACTCGTGAATTCACCTACCTTTATATTGGTATATTATTCCTGCTGGCTTCCATTTCATTACAGTAGTTGTGGAATGCAGTCATGCGAGTCATTTAAGCTTAATGGTCTAACAGCAATGATATTTTTATAATGGGAGAGCACGGTAATTATGAGGAACTTAAAATAAGTTTGATGAAATGTATGTGAAGAATTCAAAGATAATAAACACTTCAATAAATTGCAGTGTTATTAAGTTTAGCAATTTGTTGAGGTGTTTTTCTTCCACATAATTTATATCAACATTAGAACTCATTTATTCCCAATATCTATGTTCTGAAACAGGTAAGACAGTGCAACATATCAACGTGTATATTTTTTAAATGTCATTGATTATAAAAAAATATTATAAATTTTGATTATTTTATACTTTTTCTGTAAAACTGATATTGTTCTTTGCTGTAGCTCTCTGTAATTTTAGGCTACTTGCTTTTCAGACTTCTGCGAATTGCCTCTAACAAGACCTGGCCACCCTGGTTGTTGAGTTGAGTTGAAAGATTTGGGCGGCTCATATCAACGAGGTCTTGAGAGCCGATGAGGGCGAAGGGAGGTGAGAATGGAGCAGCGCCGGAATAAAGGGGAGGAGGAAACGTGAAATCGCCGAGAAAACCCGCCGACCAGCGGCGTCGCCCGGCACAACTCCCACATGCGACAATCCGGGAGCAACCCCGCCGGAAATCGAACCCGGTTCGCCGAGGTGGGAGGCTAGTAGCCTAACCACTTATATTGGAATGCAGCGAGAGCGTGACGGGAGGAATACCAGGCGTCTGGCGTGCTGGTGCAGTCGGAGAGCGACGACGAGAAGGCGTTGGGAAGGCGGAGGGTGGACGTACCTGAGAGTGCAGGCGGAGTGTGATGAGCAGAGAGAACTCCTTGGGGAAGTGCAAGGGCGGAGGAAAGAGCTCGGCGGACGGCACCCAGATGTAGGAGCTGGGACGCAGCCTCCAGGCCGTGCTCCTGCCTGGCACGTGCTCCCAGTGCGAGCGTGACGGGTGGAAGAACCTCTTGTCGCTCAGCTCCAGCGGCGATACTGCGCCTGGAACCAGTCAGTCGCCATTTTCTAGTTTACTACTGCATGGTTAACCTTATTATTTCCTATTTTAATACTTTAAAAAATAGTCCTGTTCATTTGGTTTTATGAATCTTAGAATAAGAACTTTTGTAAACATCAACACACTATCGCTATTATTCCATGACCACGAGAATACAATATATAATTTTTCAGATACATCAAGAATATTTATAAAACGTTTAACTATCGAGATTTTCATAAGGGCTCTTAATAAGGCACAGACCTGTGCTACATACGCCACGAAACCACAAAGATACAATTTCAATACAACAATTTCAGGAAAATTACTTTTTTGTAGTAGAATTAGTGCTGTAATATCAAATATTGTCTTATTTTATAAAGTTTTGCTAATTTACGTCTTCTCTTTATGAAGGGAACTAATGTTGGTGCATAGTAATATAACTTACATTTACATAGTCGAGTCACATTATTATAAACACAGGTTGATACACAAACTAACTTTCTTATGCACCACAGACAACGGCGTGGTAGTGATTAAAAAATATGCTGAAATGTTACCGAGGATATTTCGTCGTCGTGATCACAAACGTAGGCAATCAGGAACACAGTCTTTATTTTAAAACTTCTACAGCGCCAGTAAAACACGTCTTCATTGGCTGTGAAGTCAGGAGGCATGGCCTGGAGAGGGGAGGAGACATCTCTGATTGTGCGCCTTCTCTCTGTAAAACAGCTGAGTTTCATCGACGTTGATTGAACCCACCGGGCAGGTAGGGATATAACGTAATATTCCATGCGACACTGCCACAACCTTAATATTTCTTATTTTACAGACACGTAGATATTTATTAAATTCAATTTGTTTGGCTTTAAATGTATAAAAGTTTGCCTAAAGGTCAGTTATTTCATAATGTTTGCAGGTGTTTTGGCTTTGTTTCATCTTTATGTGATGTATTTCTTTACGTAATGTTTCGGGGATGTTCGCGAAACGACGACGTTCAAATTTGGAACCCTGAAGACTAGTACTTTATAAATAAATCTCCATTACTTAAGCTCCACGAAAATTAATCGATACGAACAATGTGATATATATATATATATATATATAGCAACTTGAAATGAAACAGCTAGATGTAAGCAGAAAAAGTCGGCACTTATTTTTAACCAAGCCAATAGCGCCATGTCTACTGAACTGTCGTCGCGTAGCTAGGCCTTGCCGACTCGGCGTATATCGTACAATATTTGTCAGTGCCAGTCACACGTAACAGAGCGGCGGCCACAAGCGACGCGTATCATCTCTGGCACTGATCGCCGACTCGTGGGAACCGGTTGGTGCGGTCGCTGTCACTATGACCGTTCACTGCCCTTTGTAAAAGCGCACACTAACAATTAATGGTTCAAATTTGCACGTAACGCTTCGCTCTTCCGTGCACTATGCTTAAGTGGCACCAGCACGACGAACACAGAGTGCGCCTGCCTTGCAGTCGCTTATTCAAGCTGCCTACTTGTAATCTGTTGTAACCACACAATGTTCAACTGACACATCAGCACATTATATGCAACGTAACTATCAGGAATTTTTTTTTCAAAGATCCTGCGTAATCATTTGTCTAAATAACGATGTTTCCCTTGCCAGGCCTCACAAATAACAAACAATGATATTATATAACGTGTGTCAGAGAAATGCCAAGAGATAAATATTTTTTCGTCATTAAGGCTCCATATTTGTACTNCATTTGCACGTAACGCTTCGCTCTTCCGTGCACTATGCTTAAGTGGCACCAGCACGACGAACACAGAGTGCGCCTGCCTTGCAGTCGCTTATTCAAGCTGCCTACTTGTAATCTGTTATAACCACACAATGTTCAACTGACACATCAGCACATTATATGCAACGTAACTATCAGCAATTTTTTTTTCAAAGATCCTGCGTAATCATTTGTCTAAATAACGATGTTTCCCTTGCCAGGCCTCACAAATAACAAACAATGATATTATATAACGTGTGTCAGAGAAATGCCAAGAGATAAATATTTTTTCGTCATTAAGGCTCCATATTTGTACTACCANAAACAATGATATTATATAACGTGTGTCAGAGAAATGCCAAGAGATAAATATTTTTTCGTCATTAAGGCTCCATATTTGTACTACCAGACTAATCGCGCGAAAGGTGTGCTTAAATTGAAAAGCGGCAAGTAAATATATAAAACTGAACCCGGATTAGAACCTAGAACTGCTTGAAGATGGTAACTAAGCTTCCTCGGCCACTAAGTAGTCGCGTTCAAAGCTTACGCATGTAGTTGCAAATGATCTTTCTTTAGTATATGCATACACATTTAAAAGATGTCGTGAAAGTGTTTGTGACAAAATGGCGAGAAAGTAAATATATGCACGACTGCTGTCTCGCGTCTTACCCCCGAAAAGCTTTGTTCTGCGGCTGAATCAAGCTTGGTAAAATCTGGCAAGAGGACGGCAGCTCAAGTTATGAAACTTGCCATAAATTCTACCCCGAAAAGGTTAAAAAGTATGAAACAGGCGCATACATATTTTAAAAGTGTTGTGCCTTACAGTGCTGAAGAAGCTTTAGGTCTCATAGTGGATATAAGCTTAACGAAGGAAGACTATGTGACAATGCGGTGAGGGGCAAAAAAAAAAAAAAACAGCGGCTGGTATTTACCCTTCCTACCATGGGGTGGCAGATGCAAAAAATTAATGTTATCCGCTAAATATATGGAAATAACAGAAAATGAAGCTGTGGTGACTTTACAAGATCTAGTAGACCACACTATAAAGAGACTAGAACAAGTACAATCTGACGTTATTTTAAACAATATGCACGAAAACAACGGAACGTTAGATGTCTACTATAATTGGGGCTTAGATGGTAGTGGAGGGCACAGCATATACAAGCAAAGCTTTACCAATAATTCAATTTAAGCTGATTCAAACATAATATTATATACCATGGCGCCTCTGGAGGTCTCAGAAGGGAAAGAAGGAAACAAGAAAATCTACTGGAAAAATCACACTCCGTCTTCGACAAGATATTGTCGTCCAATTTCGTTTAAATTAAAAAAAGAGAATGACGAGAACACTAAAGAGGAGTATAATAACTCTGAGAAGCAAATAAAGAAATTGAAACCTACATCCATTGTTTTGGGAGACAGAACAATTCATTTCAAGCACATTCTGATTTGCACAATGCTAGATGACAAAACGATAAATGTTTTAACTGAAACAAAAAGCACACAAGCTTGTAACGTTTGCAAAGCCACGCCCGTCTTAATGAATGATTTACAAAATGTTAAAAGGATAGCAGTTGACACAAATACATACCGATTTGGTCTTTCTATCTTGCATGCTCATCTGAGATGCTACGAATATTTACTACATATTACTTATAAATTAGAACTAAAGTAATGGCAAGCCAGAGGCAAAGAAGCTCAAGAACTGGCTAAAGAAAGGAAGAAAACTATCTGCAACGATTTTTTCAAAGAAATGGGGCTTGTTGTCTACCAACCAAAATAAGGAGGAGGTAATAGTAATGATGGAAACACGGCTAGAAAGTTTTTCAAAAACCCCGAGCAAGTATCCCGAATAACAGGAATCTCACAAACGTTGATTGGACGATTTTCAAATATTTTATGTGCAATTTCATGTGGCCATTATATAAATGAAGAAAAATTTGGGGCATATTGCTATGCCACAGCTGAAATGGCGGTCAATCTTTATGGTTGGTACAGAATGAGTGCAGGTGTACATAATATTTTGATCCACGGAGCTGATATAATAAAATTTCTTGCGTTACTCGTGGGACAACTATCGGAAGACGTAATAGAAGCCAGGCACAAAGACTATAAAAAGTTGAGACAGTCTCACTCAAGAAAGACGTCTCGAACAAATACAAATACAGACATTTTCCACTGGATGTTTATATCTTCAGATCCTATAATTACAAGCAAAAGGATAAAACCGAAGAAAACAAAAGAGGTTTTCAATGATGTCGTAGTTGGGATGTTGCGGGTGCCTACATTTCTCAGCGGAGTTGAAGACCACGTGAACGAAGATGAGGATGAATCTGATGAACACGAGGATGATATTTAGAGCATATGATTTAAATTAAGATTCTCCTTTGTATTCACGTAAATAAAAAAACAAAAAAAATTTCATGTTTTATTTTTTTTAGGGGTAGTGAAACCCCATAAAAAAACCCTAAAAGATTTTTTTTGTTCATATTCACATAAAAAAGTTTAAGTTTAAACTTCGCCAAGTCAAATAGTCATACAAAATATAAATATGATTTTTGTCCTTGTAAATTAGCAATCCGGCCTTGTGTGCGCCGTGTCGCATAGTTCTGTGGAAGATACTTAAACTACTGTGAGTCGCGTAGTACGCGTAGTACCACTCTCGCGTAGTGGATAGGGTCGCTACTTACGCGCTAGAGGTAGGATGTTCGTGGGTTCTAATCCGGTATGGTTAATAAATTATTTTATTAAACTAATAGTCTTTTTTAAGCGTTTTAACTAACTTGTTCTTTTAAATTTTTTCTCGCCGTGCACATTAATTAAAAACATTTTTAAATATCTTAAATTTATATACACGTAAGCTTACTGCTATTTTTTTATTATGTACTACGTACAAGTTAACCATACAGTGAAAGTAATTATAGTTTATTTTAGTATCTATTACAAGATGCAAATTATAACGAACTTAATTCAATATGGTTCATAGTAAAGAGTATTTATTATGAATTAACACTCTAAAGAGAAAATATTATGTTCAATAGGTTGCATTATTTGAGTGAAAATCG
The DNA here is from genome assembly GCA_002778355.1 of Clitarchus hookeri. Lineage (NCBI taxonomy): Eukaryota > Metazoa > Arthropoda > Insecta > Phasmatodea > Phasmatidae > Clitarchus > Clitarchus hookeri. The sequence continues at coordinate 175,629 of NQII01001828.1, forward strand.
CGTTTCCAAATGTTTTATCGTCTCAAAACACCACATCTTTTCTATAAACTCCTGAAATTTACGTGGAATTTCATGAATAGACTAAGCATGTTAGAGTTTATAAGATATGATTATCAGTAGGCACACAAAAAAAAAACCCACGTAAGAATACATGCAAAATATGAAATATTACAATTCACAACTTTGTGCTAGATGACCACGTTTCAATATTTTGTTTGATGTTTGTAATGTGTGTATTTTTATACTTATTTTCTTCTTTGCGCACGTGTTCATTTCGTGACGTCAAAAATGGCTTTTGGGAAGTGTTGAAGACAGAAACTTGCCTCAACTTTATTCAAGTATTGCCCAACTATCGTCGCAAAGTGTGTGTTGACGCAAAGTGTTTGCTTTGATGCAAACCATAGCGATCGTCGCAAGGGGGGTGGTCAAAATCGCTAGAACGCTATATGAAACACGGTACAACGCAGAGTTGCGTTCGGAAGCGAACTATAGTCGTGTGTCATAATAGGCCTGCTGGGCATTAAATTTGGTAGTGGCACTATGAACCACTCATTACGTAGAGCAGTGGCACGGTTAATTAATGAGTTACTTAAAGGCTTACTACGCACTACGTTTTACAGTGTACAGCAATGGCAAAATACGACCTTACTGTGCAACATTTACAATGTCTTTGACATAAGTACGAAATGGAATTAAGGATAATTCGTCAAGTAACCATGGACTAGTTACATCGCGTAACTCGCCTAGCGCCCTTTGGCCGACACTTTAAGGATTAAAATGAAATAAAAAATGTCTAGATGGCGTGACATGCAGAAAAAAAAATAACAGGGAGCTGCTTCTGCTGTAAATTACTCGGAGCGGTCTGTGTGGGAATGCCGCGGGCTTTGCGAAGGGGAAAAAACCACATTGCGCTCGCACGCGCGCATACACACACAAAGGGACGCCCGCCAGACCGCAGTGACCGCAAGTGCACACGTTACTGCCTCTCATCCCTTCACCATAATCCCTTCATTGCCCTCCCTTCCCTATTTCCCCTACATCCCCACGTCGACAAATCACATACTCTTCCTCCTGCACGTCGGGCGGCTGTTCTGTGTTTCACTTAACAAAGTAACTGGCGTCCCTTTTTCTTCCCTTTCTCTTGTTATGGCCCCGCGGAGAAAACGACACGTAACAGCCATTTTTCAAGAAATTGAAAAAAGCACTCATCCCTTCTCCGCAACGCCACCACACCTTCTGCGCTGAAGGACGTGTTGCCTTTCTTTTATTCTTTGTTTGTTACCCTTTCTTCTCTTTCCTGAGTAAAATTCATAAAAGTGACCTTGTAGAACAAAATTTATTTACACCATATCTCGTCCACTGTTACAGCCGCGCTTTTGAAAACCTCGTGGAGTTTATTCTCTCTGTTCTTTACAACCGTTGCGTATCCTTCTCCAAAATGTAACAGTTGATAACCAACTAGTTCATATCATGCATTAAAATTGTTTTTGTTAAAACCATAAACACTGCGTAATACGTTAATCTTATCACTTCAGACATCATTTTATACCTACCTTACTTCTTTGTTATTATAGTAAAATAGTGAGTCAAGTGCGAAAATGACGTTTATGTTTCTGGAGAAGATATTCATGTTAGTGTTATTATTAAACATAATTCCATGATAACTACAAAGCATTGATGGAAATACATAAAGCATCAAATATAAACCCGCACTTTTAATGCGTATTTCATAGGTTTGGTAGTATTTTTAATATATTTTCCGATTGAATTGAAGAAATGAAACATTAAACTGCTGATGTCTTACGTTAGAACTGTTTACTACTGAACTGGCCGCACAAATCTGATTGCTTTAAAACTGTTAAAATTTCCAAATGTTATTTGGTACAAACTCTAATGAAATGTTGTTAGTTCCAGTTAATTTTCAGCCATTATGTATGTAACAAAAATGCAATAGCTTTGTCATCGAAGAAGTTTCGGTAGGCCTACCTATACACACCGTGGCGGCGGCCAGGTGCTCCCAGGCTACAAGGAGCTGATTGTCGAAAGGCGTTCCAACATGTTGCTAGCCAGCTAAACCATTTTGCCGGCCAGTGACGCCATTTTGCTGGCGTGTACGGCTGGAGTACTTGGAATAAGCTGCTGTTTCACCTATGTATTACCCTTTCAATCCCCGCGTCCACTACAGTGGACATGTCGCAGAAGAAGGAAATATACATGGTGCGCTCGAATAAATTATAACAAACACCAGAGTGGGGTAGATAAGCACAGTTGGAGCATATTTTGTCAAGGAACTAATTGTCTAAAGTCCATAGTTAACTCGCTAGTGGCAGTGGCAATGTGCAGGGGCGGCTATGCAACCACAATAAAAAATCCAACAGACACTGCACTGAAATGACAATTGATTTAAACAATTTGGGCAGAAGGCGTGGGTGTGACAGTATCTTTTAAAATTGTCGGCCACAACTGGCCACACAGACGATGCAGAGCTGAAGCATGTTGCGACGCACATATGTAAAGGTTCCGGCATGGCATTGATGATGTCAACTTCTCTCCGTATCCGCGTCATGATCTCATCCCTCGTGTCAAGTGGACGTTGCCCCACATCCAGAAGTCAGGCGGTGTGATGTCAGGTGAGCGTGGTGGCCACGCTGTGCGGCCTCCCCTACATATCCACCGATTCGGGAAGTGCACGTCGAGGTACCGGCGAACAGCAATGGCGACATGAGGCGGGGCTCCATCTTGCTGAAACCACATCGCCTAACGAGCATATAAAGGAACATCCTCCTTGTATTCCGGTAAAAAGTCGTGCAGGGACTGGAGATAATTTAGCGCCACTGAGACTGAGACCGTGCGGTACTGAGCGGTGTCATCAGACGCGCACAACTGCGCACAAGCCAGTTGATACGCCAAGTGCACAGTTAAATATCCGCCCCTGCACATTGCCACTGCCATTAGCGGGTTACCTATGGACGTTAGACAATTTGTTCCTTGTTGAAATATGCTCAATTTGTACTAATCTGCCCCACTCTGGTGGTAACCATAATTTATTCGAGTGCACCCGGTATGACAAGACCTGTACACAGCCAAGTTCATTGCCCAGTACAGTCAGTTTCCTCCTCGTGGGTAACGTGATTTCCGGGCATTGCGAGTGGTCGCTCTTAACCACCAAACACATATTTCACTGGTTGCATGAATGAAGCACGCGCTGAATCAAGGCAAGTACAGCTACAGCACGAACCAAAATATTACTTGATTGCAGCACTGTGGTCTCACAATGAAGTTTTCGATGCGCATCCAGATCGTGAAGCGTCTGGAAAATTTCTGGAAGATGAGTTTCCTACGGCGAGCTATAGCATGTTGTTGAGGGGTTTCTCAGTGTATTCCTGCATCCTGCTATCTGCACTCCACCACAAGTCCATTCTTACCTTATAAAGCTCACACGTTCTCCAGGTTACCATTCCACGTGGAGATGCAACGCGCGGGCGTCACACTGAGAGAAAGATATACTTACAGGTACCAAATTAATCTACTTGAAAAGTATTTTTTTCCCACTGGACAATATTTTGTTCACACTATTAATCTGCTCTTGTTCCAAAAATCTGCATTCGTTCACTTGAACCAAATAAATCATTTAAAATCTAATTAGTTGAGCAGGACATATATTTGGTTGTTCCGATATCATCAGAATGAACTTAGCACACAGAGCTGTTTTACAAGTACTCCAAACTAATCCGCTTGGTTATAGCGAAAATTATAAATGTCAAGGTATAGTCAAATTAATATTTTGGTCGGAGTGATAAAAGAGCAATGGTTAGCTGGAACACTCTGATGTTTTTATTATTACAACTTGGTAGTGTACTTTCATTTATTTTGTTGGCTGTAGGGTAATCGGTTCATTTATTATCTTCGTTCGAAAATACCATTAGAGAGTTTGCGTGTATTTTTTTGTGGTAAATAGAATAGTAACAGTATTGGTTAATACATTTATTCATGCTTAATAATGGTATAAATGATCACAATGAAACAATTTTTACACGAAACAAAATGTAAAGCTGCAAAACTTGAAAATGTTTATTTACGTACATATACTGTATTCAGTGGCTTCGTAAAGAAAAGGGGTGTCGAAGACTTCACACGGAAACGCCACAAGTAAACAATGTAGATTAAAATTTATACTTTTCGTATAGTTACTAAAAATTTAGGACAATAATAACATTAAATAGTAATGTCTATACTGGTATGATTATTTTGTGAGGTAACAATATGTGTGTGTGTGTGTGTGTGTGTGTGTGTAAATAAAGCAATAATTAATTTCAAAACAAAAATTTTTTTGAAAAAAAAAAANATTTTGTATCACCAGGGGCGCCAAATTTTCTGTAAGACCTTGGCCACCTCTTAACCGAAAATGATTCCGAAAACTCTGCCTGAATTGTTAAATGGTAAACATATTTAAAAACGTTAGTAGTTACTTGAGCCGAGGTTACTAAGACAAAAGGTTAGGGTTCGGAACTCGGCCGTGCTTTCAGTTTATTTATGATAACCGAAACTGTTTAATGTACGCAGAGACACACAAATATTCAGTTGCAACAACCAAATCTTACAATTTTGGGGCGACTAAATAAGAACAAAAAATAATTTGGTTTCAACAACAAAATAATTAATCGCCATGTACTAACAATTAAATTGGTCGCGCCAAACTAACTTTGTTTTATTCAACAAAAATGGTTTTCTCAGTGTACTCAGTTGTGAAGCTGGTTTAACATTCTATGCACAGATGCACGGGAGGGGCTATAATTAAATTTGCAGTAGTCTATTTTTTTCCAATTGAGTTTTTTGTGAATTAGAGGTTTGTCTGGAGTTCGGCAAAGGCTTATTTGCAGTATTTATGAGGTCTGCTTGGGTGAGATGTAAGGGTATTTATTTCACAAATCCACACGAGTAAATCCGGTCTCTGTACGAGGAGGTACATAATTGATCCGTCATGATTTAATTAGGGCACTAAAAGGATTTACCACCGTGGGTCGGGAATCCATTAAAATGACAATAGTACTGAAAATATCCCGGTGCAGTGACGAAGAGGGCAGGATCAGAAGCCGTCTGCAATCTTCTTTTACCGGGATTTGATCAGCTGCGACTGCTGCTGTCTATCACGTCCAATCGGCGGTTGATGGATCAAGCCACAATGAGAGTTCGCGAGAAGCGAGGGGTTAACCCGGTTACAGCGAGAACTTTACTGCGTCCGTTCTGGAAACTCTACCCGTCATGTTTCACCCGCACTCGAGAACATCATTCTGTTTTACTTCCTTCGCTATTAACGGATGACTTTCGAAAACCCTGTTTGGGTTTTACATCTAGAAAATATAGTTTCCCTCTGCAAAGTTTATCTGTCAACCAGTATCAATGCATAGGTGCGGTAAGATTTTGCGAATTTATCTTAGGACAATTTAGACTTTAAAAACGTGCATAGATTTCTGTTAGGTTTGCAATTGGATATGTGTTAATTAGAAACGTCCTAAAGGACTGTGAACCAATAACAGACACGTAAGAAAACGAAAGCGGAATTCCACGCTACGTGGTCCGGGTACAACTGACTACTCGCTGGATGGGACTGCAGCCAAGGAACAGACAGCTGCAACACTCCAGTATACGTAGCACAGTGAAATAGCTTACAGGTCGTTGAACTTGCGAAATTATCTTGCCGATATCCACGCGTTAGTTAAGTACCAATCTAAAGTTTTTGGGATGAGATATGTGGCAGTATATCGTCAACTTTCATTTTGCTGATAATAAAAATTATTTCAGTCACTGTGTCCTGTATATGAAACGTTGAATAAGAAATGTCTTTAATGATGTACCATACACAGAAGAATATGCAGCAATAATGTTAAGGTCGGCGAGTTTTCACGGGGATATCCCATCTTCCTCGCCCTTTCATTCCCGCGCTGCTCCATACTCACCTCGTTTCACCCTCATTGGCTCTCAAGACCTCGATGTTAAGAGCCGCCCAAATTTCTTCACTCACTCACTCCAAACAAAAATCTTGTTCACTGCAACGTCTAAAATAATATAGGTCTACTTGACTGCTTTTCGTAATCGGCTATCAGCATAAATGTTCATTCAGTTAGAGTTTGCCTTAAAATATATGCAACTTGCTGGCGTGTATCTAAACATGTATGTTATGTGTCTATATGTGTGTATATGAATATGTGTGTATGTGTTCGTGTATCTGTGTGTGTTAAGTGTCTGTCTGTGTGTATTTCAACACTGTTTAATTGGTTGTGAATCAGCGGAAGGCATATTTTTTACCCCGGTAGCTCGACCCTGAGTGTAAACTCTATTTCACCTGGCGAAATTTCGAACAAGTAGTGCCAACCATAGTTTTTGGAGCCATTTACTGTCATGGCAGTAATACGGGAAACAAATGTACCAGATGTATTCTACTCTCATGTTAACCAATACGTATCACTGTATGTTCCTTGCGTAACAAAGACGAACACATTAAGTTAATCGGCTTACGTTAGTAATTTTTCTTTAAGGTTTGATTTATTTTTCCCTTGCTCTTTCTAACTGAAGACCTCGCTAATTATTTTTCAGTTCACTTCAGTTGGTATTTTAATACGCAAGAGTATACTATCCAATACCTACATATACTTAAAATGTTCCACTTTTTTTTTAACTTAGTTGTATTACGTACTGTTATCCCCTTATACTGTTATCAAACGATACGATTATCATTGTTTTCAGCATGAATTTAGAACATTCTTACAAAATATTACGGTTATGTCAAAGTAAGGCGATCCCGCCATAACCTCGCCATGTGCAAAAAATAAGTCTGGTATGAATTTGGCTGAAGGAAGATTTTGTTGCATCCAACATAAGTGCTCAGTCGATTCGGGAAAGCGGGAGATCCCCGAGAAAACCGCCGACCAGCGGTATCGTCAGGTACGATTTCCACGTTCGAAAATCCGGGAGCGTCCACGCCGGTAATCGAACCAGGTTCGCCTGGGTTGGAGGCAAGTAGTCTGACCGCTACATCACCGCGGCCCCAGCCAGACAGAAAATATTTCGCAAATATTTTCCCAGTTAATATTTTGTAAAATACAAAAAAAAAAAATAATATGCATGAAATGTTTTTGTTATTTTACGTGTAACATCATACAGCGAAACCAAATTGGCACTGTCCGTTTCATGCGGGCGTTTGCCAATTCGTTTATCAAAGTGTTTGAAGATAACTCTGATACATTTTTGTTTGGTTTTGGGAAAGACAAACGCGGAATTTGCTTCAACTGCATTGTGTGGCTGTGGTCTCTGTTACTCACGAGCCTTCGCTTTTGTCTCCCCGACAAAGGCCGTGACAGGTTGTAAATAACCTAAATGGATCTATCATGGGCGTTTGTGGCGCTCAGAATGCGATTACTAAGGACGACAATGGCACATTCATCAAATGCCTCAAGGCCTCTGTGCGCAAAGGCACCGAAATATGACGTGCAGAACTGCATTCATGTAACTAGACTGTGAGCTTATTGTTTCATAACATAATAAATACGCCTGTGAACTATCTAAAAATAGCCCTACGGCGATTTTCATACTTCAGAGTTATGCTTAAAACACCAGTTTCTAATATTTACACTCTAAAAAATAAAACACATAGGACACAAGTGAACACGAAACTTGTGAATTTCAGTAGGAAGGTCACACAGCACAATATGGAGTAGTTCTTAAGGGCATTGACCAGGAAAACATGTGCTAATTTAAATTTGTATAACGCAATGTTGAACTTTTAGACATTATCAGTAATTACTCTTTCCTCGTTCAGAAATCTACAAATGAAGAAAATTAACTTTCGTACAGAAATGAGATGATTTTCTCTGAAAGAAAATGCCAAGGGCTACTTCAAGACGTCTATAAAATCGTAGAGAAAAATGCTTTTGCAACAAAAAAAAAAAAAATTCTGAAAATAAGGAAATTTGAGCATATTTTTTATTTGTGGCTACCCCTGAATTTTAGTAAAATAACTTTTACTAAGCATTTCTTAAAGTGAATTAAGCCATAACTCTTCAATTACTCTCGTAATATTTTCTATAAATGGGTCGCTTCATTTTATTTGTACATTAAAAAACAGTAAAATTTTCACTTTGACATTTTATTTTACAAAACCCATGCGATCTAAAAATATTTTATCCGAGGAAATATAGTCACAGATATAGTGGTAAAACTATTAAATTACACATTTTTTTCGTAGCTAATCCTCTACATAAAGGTCGGAATATTACTGTTCTGCACGTCTTTTGTAACCGTAGGTACAATGTCTATTAAAATTGGTGCAATGCGAGGATGTAATTGGCAAGAGTTATCCCGATCTCTTTGTAGACCTAAACTCTATGGCGCTTCATTTACTAGGCAAATATTATTTATGTAAATGTACAAAAATAAGAGCATAACTTAACGGAAACCTGTCCATGACTAGTAACACAAAATCTATAACTGTACCGAGTTTCCCATCAATTTGCAGATTAATTATTTTTTATTAATTATAATCGTTAGTTAACATTATTATTTTATTTCGCATGGTTAAAGTATGAATTATAAAGAATTATAAAAAAAAATTAAATAATTCTTTACTTTAGTTATTTTAATAGGAGGATAATTACAAACTCAGCATATTTCTTACACCACTGCAAGATTCTCACAGCGTACTTTTCGAGGCAATTGAATCTATCGACCTCTGACGCAAAAAAAAACAGTTGTTTATTTTATTGTCTTGTAATTAATTTCGAAGTGTTGCTGTATGTCTCAGGCTGTTTGCGTAAACTTTTAAGATTTTAACTTTTATTTGTAGTTAGTGTGATTGGCGTAATTGCTGCAGGAACTATGATATTCTGATTATAGAGTCGACAAAAGTTTTATGTAGTCTCCGCAATGTTCAAACATGAATAAGAAAGTTTCGTAATTTTTTTTTACGGAGGTTATTAATGTATTTCGTTGTTACGGACCCCGTTTTAGTTCATTAAACTGCACATTTCCGTCAATGACTCCGTTTATTAAATCAAAATGTTTAAGAGTTAAGGGGGGGTTTTGTAATTGAAGTTATTAAACAGTGTAGTCTGATTCTGTGTACGTAACTTCAGGCGCATAGAATTTGGGCTACAAACATTCGAAGTAACAGTGGTGCATGTTAAGGATATTAGCTTCATAGCACGTTAATTCCGTATGTTGGAAACATGTGTCACAACGATGAGCAGAGTCCAGGAGATTCTCTGACATGCGGGCCAACTCTACGACGCGACGGCCTGTTAAACCGGGTTGCCATACGTGCTAAAACTTTGCTAATTGGCTATTTTACTGTATACATTGATGCCATTATACTCTTTGCGCAAGTCTCTGAACGTATTCACATACAAATTTATTCTCTCGCTGCCTCCAAGAATAAACATTCAAAACAAACACTTTATTTTCAACTCAGCAATACGTGCTGGAGATGTAAACTTGTGTATGCGCTAAAGTGACGTTGGGGGATAAAACTAAGTTTTCAAAGTTTCTGTATTGTTTACTCCAAGTTGAGTAGTCCATTTCCAAAGCGCCTCTTGTCCACAAATATGACAATTTCCAACAATGCTTCTGTTGGTTCCTTCATAACCTTTGATATAGAATGACAAATCTTGTACATGTTCAAAACAGCGTGAAGACTGTTTAAACGTAGATTTAAAATTCATTCCATTTCCAAAGTAGCCCTTGTCCACAAACAGTAAATGCAATTTATTTCATTTTAAGGGGATTGATTGGTTTCAGAAAGCTCTAATTTGCACAGACAATGTTCGCGACCAACAATAACATCCGTAGCAAAGTTCATATAGCCAAATTAAGAAATACACTTCATATACATGTTTGGCTGTTTCCCAACAATCAATGTACACGAACAAAGAACCCTTTAGAGATAGACAACTCAGTTAAATATTTCATTAAATTACGCCACGTATCACATTCCTGCACACCCGAGTATATTCACAGTTCGTAATAAAGTCCATCTACAGATTCACGAAGGAAAGCTTTGTTTGTTTGCAATAAAATGGTCCTCAAGTCCGGATATTCGAATGTGGCAGACGCACAAGACGTCGCCTATGGCCTGTGGGTTTTCTCGGTGCATTCCCATTTTCTCCGCACTTGCGTTCCATCGGTCCTCCATGTTATCCATCTTAGGGCCTCGCTTTGTGCCGTACGTTCAGGGACGACAGCAGCCTGCTACACTTTATCCGCTGCAATGTGGCAACAGAGTCAAACTTTGACACAAAGCCAGTGGCTGGCTAGTCGGTTCATATTATGATTGCAGCAGAAAACAGTTCCAACAGTATTTCGAAATTTTGAACGTTAAACACAGTAATTTGAATTATTGTTTGCATACTTTGATGCTTTACAATAAATATTACATTACCCTTTACAATTGCAGTATACTAGATTGCAAAGTAGAAATATTTTTATATGTTGTTTTGTTTCAGTGTAGAAAGGGGTAAAATAACCGGTTTTGCGCAAGATGGCGGGCATGGAGAGTCAGGCTGATGTGTCACCATTCTTCCGAAAACATAAAAGAGAAGAGTTACGTTTAAAACATTTACTGTTAACTGTAAATAATTCGCCATATTAAAAGCACGTGCCGTATCTAATGTAAATATTGCTTTTACAAAGTGAAAGCGAAGGGTAAGTGATTCAGTCAACTGACCGCTCACGACGCTTGAGTTGGTGGCTGACTATACAGTCATTACCTTCCATGTGTTCTGACAGGCGGAGTTATGCAAGCTGTCGCCTTGAATTGGACAGAGCGTATTGCCAAATGAAGAACGACGTCACTCTGGTGGGCGCGAACTTGCCCTAAGGTGCGATCCAAAACGTTATGCAAGGAAAGGGTCTCTTCCCAATTCATGCCATTGTAATGCCTTTATGGAGACTGGTGGCCTACGTGGCGTTATTGCCTCTCATTAAGGGGATAAATATTTTTTTTTCTATGTCCAGCGCTTGTGTAATTAAAAAAAAACGAAATAATAAAAAAAATCTAAGTGAGAACCAAGCTTATCAATACGTTAAAAAGGGGGCCACGGTGGCAGAGCGGTTAGACTGCTCGCCTCCCTCCAAGGCGAACCGGGCTCAATCCGCGGCCGAGCCACTCCCGGATTTTCGCAAGTAGGAATCGTGCCGGATGATGCCGCTGGTCACCAGGTTTTCTCGGGGATCTCCCGTTTCCCCCGCCCCTTCATTCCGGCGCTGCACCATTCTCACCTCATTTCATCATAATCGGCTCTCATGACCTAATTGTTAAGAGCCGTCCAAATCTCTCAACCTAATAGGTTAAAAATAGAACTTATTGTATTAATTCGCTACCAACATAACATTTTGTATTTTTACTTGCGACGCCTGAGGGGAGTATCTGAGTTCGTGAGGCAAGGAGGTCTTAATAAAAATAAAAGAGCTAAATTTGATGTCTTATTTATTCACGCAGCTATTATTTACAGCATTAAATTAACTGTCTACACTATTACCCTTTTTATTTAACAGTGAACGGAATATTTAATGTCTCTTTCAACTCTAATTAACGCCCTTCTTAATTTTCTCTGTTTGGTTACAGTCAAATAACTCATACTCATTATTAACACGTGTCCAGTCTATCTGTTGCCACCATTTTTTCACTGCTTGATACTCGAGTCGCAGATTTCCCTTCCGCTGGTCACTTCTCTCGCTGCTCGTCGTCTATCGCTCGGAACTAACTCACTCATTCTCTCGTCAACTTCACTCAACTACCGGTTTAGGGACCTGTCACACTTTTGTATCGTTCGCCCTGACCATCTGGAATGTTCAACGTACCCCGAGTCACGTTGAGAGAACGAGGTCAGTAATCCAGAGCATTCTTCAGATAAACGCAGAAATTCTATCCGCCGAAGGACAGGAGCGGTGAGCCGACATAGGGTTATCGCGGTGGAATGCCTCCATAACTCGAAATGCTGGTAGGATTATCGCTCGACTGTCATTTAAACATCGCGTTGATTTGCCGTCCGTTTTCATATCACGACTTTGTCATCTTCGCTTGCTCGCGCGGGGCGGTGCGAAGCAGCGACACGTAACAATATAATAGCATACAGGTTAGGTAAAATTTATTTTTCTCAAAGTTTGAGTTAAAAGTGTTGAATAAACCACGGAGCTGCAATAGCTGTAACACAGGCAAGTAGATCTACACTAGAGAGGAAATAGTTTGGCGGTTCCTTTGATGTGAGCGTTTCCGTTTTCTGATTGGCTGCGTGATACTCTAGATACAAGCCTTGTGTCTGATTGATTACTGCTTGCTGCGAAAGGTTCCTTATTGGCTGGACTACCACCTGGTGAGTAGGTTACCAGGCGCTGACTGGCGAACGGTGTTCCACAATGCTGCTGGCCAGTGACGCCATTTTGCTGGCGTGTGCAGATAAAGATCGCGTTATATGCGGCGGTTTCATTACTGTAGTCTCAAGTATCCTGTGGCATGGTGGCGTGTTGTAATGCGAAATGGTAGTCTCAGTTTACTAAGTGTGTACCTCACTGCCACCTACACAGCTTCCTCTCATTTCATTCATGCCGACCCTGCCATAAACGTGAGAGCAACACGCGGATATCTGTTTTATTTCTACCGCATTACAGTTGAATGCACGTAAACATGGAACTGCAATTAACCCTTCAATACCAAACAATGGCTGAGGGGCGCGGAAAGGAAAGGAAGGTAAAAACGATACAAGGAAAATTCTCTAATTTGTGGTTGCGGTATATGATAGATGAGTTCGGAGAATATTTAAATATTTTAAATTATATGTTATGTGCTCATTTCCTTACGACAGTAATTGCCCCTGCCTGGGGTGAAGTTAATTTAAATTTATTAAATCACCTACCCCCTTATAGGACTTAAAATCATATTTAAATATGATTTGAAATTAACATTATTTTAATAAGATTTTTTTTTTAAGATATTTTAAATTGTAAACTATTCAATTTGTTCTATTTGTTATGTTAATTTTGATTGTAATTTCTACATGTTATTGAATATTTTGCAATTTTCTAGGCAAACAATATTTTATGTTCCTTGACGGCGCTAGATAGGTCGATGACCTTGCCTCTAGGCCGGTTTCTTGGTGGGACTTTTCAAAATGACGGACGTCTCCATTCCACTGAAAATTACTATCAATCTCTGTTCTACGGAATTACTATCTGAAAATCTGCAGGGCCACCGGAAAGGCTAGGTTAGTCAGGATACTACCAAGAGATAGTTCAATTAGTTCATGCTGCCCAAGAGAGCATGCTTAAGAAGATGTCTGAGAGCTGTGACTATTAATTATTTTAGTGTGTAATATCGCCAAGGTGGACCGACACCATTGCGTTAGCATGGCGTCCGTCATGAGTACCCCTGGACCAGGGGTTCTCAAACTGCGGTCCGCGGGCCCATTCTTTGTGGCCCGCGTTCGCCGGCTTCAGTAGATACAAGTTACCAAATTCTTATTTTTAGGGTGCCTCTTACAAAAATAAAAAAGCAATACATAATACGAATTTATTGAAAGTTAAAGTCACTGATGGAACTAGACGATATTGCTCATTATTTTATCAGTTAGGCGACTTCTGTACATATTTTTGATATACTACCTCCGCCCGCCATCACCGTATCGAATAAATAAACAAACGACTTGCAAGACAATACACGACACTGTTAAATTAAAATGTCATCGAATTACATACCTACTTTTAGTTCACGAATATTATTATGTAAAGTGTCGTATGTGCGGCCCGCGGCGGTCTTAGTTTTTCTTAACATGGCCCCCTAAAATAAAGTCTGAGTACCAGTGTCCTGGAGTAACGCCTCCGTCGTGACCTGGCCTGAGTGACTAGTAGACTTTAATAAAAAATATGGTGTAACTCAATTATTCATTTTATTACACGTTTGCGACAATTCTGGGACATGACTGGTAGATATTTCTCGAACCCAGAGGCCGGGGGACGTGCCGTAGTCTTAGCTGTGAGAGAAAATGAATAAACTGGAAATCCTCAATGAGAACTGATTACCTTTAAACGTTTTCTAAAGAAAACCTTTTGAATAAAAAAAAAGTTACTGAATGAGTAGATTTGAGTGAGTTGAGAGGATTTTGTCGGCGCTTACCAGACAGGTTTTGAGGGTGAAATGAAGTGAAGACGGGGCAGCGTCGGAATGCAAGGCTGGGAGAAACGGGAGAAATCCGAGAAAACCCGCCAGCCAACTACGTCTGCCACGTTTCTCACAGGCGAAAAAATTATTTAATTCACAAACTACTAGACATTTGAAATGTATAAGCATTTCGATTTATTTAAATGTTTTCGATTTCTTCTCATTTCATTATTGACCTTAATTATATTTTGTAAGGCTGATGGTATTTTGAAGCCACAGCTCTGTTTGCTAGGCAACACCTGCCATTTAATTTATTTAACTAAATAAAACAATTTGATAGTATATAACTGTATTTTCTTCAAACACACAATATTAAAAAATACTTATAACGAAATAATTTTTTTATGTAGTTAGTTCCAGTATTCTAATGAACTAGACCTAAAAAAAGTCGTTATGGTTTTATGAAGTGCGTTGCTTATGGCCTGTTGTGCATTGTGTGATTTAGAGTGCCCATGCCACGTACACCTTCCACGCTAAACGTCTAGTTACGAAACGGCAAAAAAGACCCTGAGATACCAAATACCATAAAACCTATTTTCTTACAGTCACAAATTCCTGATATAACAATAATCAGATTTGTAAAGCCAAATTGAAACATTATTTAGCACATAAAAATGAAGCGACCTTCCTTGAAGTACAAAATTCAGTTTATTTGTATATCGCGAGAGGAAAGCTTTGCCCACGTTGCCGACATTGTAAGAAAGAAAGAAAATACTTGTATGGCTATACTTGAAAATAATTTTTTCCTATTACTAATTGAGTATACACACAGGCAATACGTGGGTGATTTGGAGCCCATCATAATGATTTTCTCCCAACGAAGCTTCCAGAACTTCACCGCGCCACGTAAAACCAGAACTTTATTGTAAACTAAGTGTGAACTAAAACCATGTTACCAACCATGTCTAAATTGTTAAATATATTTAGTAAAATCACTTCGTCACACTGTTACGGGCATGTCTCACTTCTCAAAAGAAATCGTTCGTTTTTCGTGACATGACTTAAGTTTCAGGGCAATTATTTGCTATTACTCACAACACAGACTTGATACACCTTTTTTTTTTAATTTGCCGAATGCTATTTTGTAGTAGTACAAAGAGAGGCATTACAAATTTTATATTATGTTAATTATGACATAATTATACGTTAATAGTTTATACTCTACGTTAGTACCGCAGAGTAAGGTAAATAGCTAAAATACTTAAGTCATATTTTCAAAACAATTATTAAGAATCCAATATAACTATCACATAAATATATTTTCTATCTACTTTTCTTTAACACGCACTAATAAACTACGTACAAAGCGCAAGATAACAAGACGCATTGAAATAAAAGTGGAAATATACATATTTTGTTTCTTATCAAGCATGTTTTGCATATGCGACGAAAATGGAGCAGTGGAGGAATACAAGAGCAGTGGAAACGGGACCACATTCAAGAAGACATTCAAGTAGTTGTCAGTTATATTTTGTCTCTCTGCTCTGGGGGCGCTATTTAGCTAATTTTTTGCCCTCCTTCGTCCGGGCCAATCACTCGTCTATTATATTATATCATGTTTTGACTGTACACTTCATATTGTCAACCTCTTTTAGAACGTTATGATATTAAAAAAACGATTCGAAATTCAAACAATAAAAAAAATTCCTAAAAAAAAACCTGATTATTATTACAGGAATTTCTGTTAGATATTACAGTGTGTTTTTCCGTAAGAAATGTACATAATTTTATTGATTTTATTGTAAAACAAAGACATCAGTTGATGACTTTGTATTAAAAGTTTGGATTCTAAACTACTGGATAAATATGTATATATATACAAATATACTTTTATATACCCAAATTAAAATTTCAGATAAGTCAATTTTTCTCTAATAATTATTAGCAGTAGAATAATACACGATGTAAATCGAGAGAGCATATATCGCGCGTTGCATACTCGTACGCATTCTTCGTAAATATGTAAATATGTGTGCGAACTTATCGACGACGATGGGGTTAAGGAAAAAACACAAGGCAATATATTTCGTTAATGTTGATGAGCAGAATAGTTTTCCTTTGTTGAAAAGCATAATACATTGGCGTGAAAAATTTTCATTTAAAACTCGGCAGCTAATTACAGTTGTTAGTACTTTCTGCTATACTTGGGGAAAATGGTGATTCTGCCATAGTCAAACGAGCATAATACCCTCGAGACAGTGAGTACACATTATGTTGCCGTCAAGACTATGCACAACTCTCTCTTCCTAGCACGGCGAACCGGGTTCCATTCCCGGTTGTCACCCTGAGTTTTCACACGTGAGAAACATGATGGACTTTTCTGTTGGCCGGTGAGCTTTCTCGTGGTATTCCTATTTCCCTTCACCCCTGTATTCTTTCGCTGTTCCGTCCCTACCCCATTTCATCCTCATTATCACTGAAAACTTTACTCGCATAATGTTTGCGAGCATGTGGTTTTTCCTGAAGTAGTTTTGCCTAAAAGTGTTTTTTCCACCTTCACTTTGCCTAAAAAACCATTGTAGCTAAAATAGTTTTGCCTAAAGTCTTTTTTCTTAAAAGTTGATTTTCCTAAAGCAATTTTGCCTTAATTAGTTTGGCCAAAAAGTAGTCCTATCGCCTTAAAGTCGTTCTGCCAAAGTAGTTTTATCTAAAGTAGTTTTACCCAAAAATGTTTTGCTTAAAATTCTATTCCCTCGTTTAATTTTACAGACAGTAGTAGTCGTTTTGCCTAAAAGTCATTTTGCCTAAAGTATTTTTGCCTAGAACCGTTTCACCTAAAATTCTTGCAGCTCACTTAACTTGGCAGAAAGTCGATTTTTGTAACGCCGTTTCGCTTAAAAGCATTCTTCCTAAAGTCGTTTTGCCTAAAATTGTTTTACTTAAATCAAGCAAATCTATTTTTGGCAAAACACTTGTGTTTCCCGCTCTATCTGTGACTCCAGTTTCTGAATAGTCTTCGTAGATGATCCTCCTATAAACTCACTGGTCGCTGCGATTTGCTGTTTTGGGAGATTGAGAAACTCCCTAGGCCATTCAAGTAGAACTTCCTGTTGTTAATTAAAGCGTGTTCGTAACAGCACGACTACCGATTTGGTTCTCGAAAATTACGAGTTTTGGTGGGGTCGAGCTTGAATCGTCATCAGCTCTGCTTCGTTCTGCTGATAAATTTCGTCCTTATGTCCAGCTCTTGCCTTCCGCTAAACGTGACGTCACACTTCGGAATCATCAGATGATTTTTACATCTTCAATTTTAGAAAGGCGTGCTGAAATTCAAGCACGAAACCGCATAAAGAAATTGTTTCTCGAAGTGACTTAAACTGTTACACATTCACAGCCATGTTTATTATCGTTTTACTCGTTAAAGCCGAGAGGAAATACGTCATTATTTTGTTCAGGAAAGTTCACGGGTGACAGTAGCAACAGCAATGAAACAATGACGATTTCAGATATACAATGAAATGTATTATGCCCAGTTGGCCTCTTAAACTAAATATCACGACTGTACTGCTGCATGTTTGTACCGGGTAAAAACGAAATTCCAAAATGGTGATCATTCCCCTTTGAGGATGACGCCTCCCTTAGCCGTCAAATAGTTCGCAAAGTTAAAGTAAAAACGTTTTTTTATACTCAGTTGTATCATTCAGTAGTGTATTTTTTTGGGTTTCTTTGAAGATTCTTTAGTGATTTGTATACAAATGTCATCTTCATAATTGTTTTGTAAAAGTGTTTTTTTTGAGAGTGCGAATTGTTAACCCGGGTGCGCCACAATATTTTTTTAAATACGTAAATGCCGGTAGAGAACATTTACACGTATATATGGAATGTGCAGAACTCCGTTATCTGTATTATTACGCCATACAATGTTAGGGTAACCATTTAATGTTCCGTAGAATGTAGTTGAAAAGGAAAGACTGCACCCCAGTTCAGTGCGTAGCGTGTAGAAGCGATGATGATGTGTGTAATGTATGCTTGGGTTGCCCTTAGTGCTTTTACGCCTTGGACACGCCTTGCCAGAAAGGCGGCACACGTACCTAGTTTCGGCTTACGAGGACTGAGACTTTTCTCTTGTCACAAAGACAAGCTACATTACGATCTAACCTTTCTTTGTGATTGTACGAGCAATATGCCAGGGAAAGTCCGTGGGAGGTGAAACAAGCACCGTTTCGCAGAGACTGTTCTCTCTAAGGGACTGTGGCGTATTCCGTGTGCTTTCCTTGTCGTCACATCCGTGAGCAGGGATAGACAAGGACTCAGTTTTCAAGAGGTGAGAGAGCTTACATCAGACGACTGTTTGTAGGAACAGAAACTGTGCGCTGCTGTTTAGCCGATCTCAGCAACTTTCAGAAATACGGAACGAGGTGGTGCAGTGCTAACACACTAAGCTTGCATTCGAGAGGACCAGGGTTTGATTCTCACCCTGGCGAACATAACCTTCGTTTCCCATGGTTTTCCGAAATCATTCCCGGTGCATGTCCCGGTACATGACTTTGACATGTGTTATGGCTAGAGACGTGAAGGATTCGCGGATTCATTTCAGGGTAGACTAGGACAACAAATCTGTACGTTTATGTTAAATTTGCAATTGATACACGTATTATTTGACGCATTCTGTAGAACTCTGAGCTAATAATAAACATGCTACGGTACGTAGGTTTATTTATTACCGTCTTATGTCACAGCAATACACCACCGATTAATTAATATCTGCGTGATTGTACATAAGACTGCGATGTGTAGCCTACAGGTTGTTGAACTCTCGAATTTTTCAGATCTCTTGCCACGGCCGATTTCCTTCCAACTCCCGACTGACCGAGCAACAGATTCCGTCTCTAATGACAGCTCGTTATATCATAGTAAAATGTTCAAGGAGAGAAGTGAACACTTTCAGAAACTCTGAACAACTTTCAACTACTTTCAAAGACGTTCAAAAACGTTCAAGAAGTTTCAATGACGTAGAGCTGGTGTGAGAAGCCAGTAGGGAGAGGGGCTCAGTTTGCGAGGTTGGTAAGAACTCCGGGCGCTCACCTTGGCAGGGGAACATGTTGCAACGGCGGCTCTCCTTGTTGTAGCCGGAACATGACTGCTGACGACACATCCTGCTCCTCTCTTGCACACCCTCGCCGCAAGAGGCGCTGCAGGCCGACCACTCAGACCACGGCTGCCAGCCTGTCAACACAACATCCCATCCTCACTCGCTGGCACTGCCACCACTATGCTCACTCGCAGCTTATAATTACTCCATAACACCTCCAGCCACTTTCCACCACGTTCAGACACTTTCATTACAGAAACTTACAATCACTTTCAACAACTTACAACGACTTACAACCAATTTAAATAGCCTACAACCGATTTCAACAACTTACAGACAATGTCAACAACTTACAACCACTTTGAACAATTTACAACTCTTCACATCTACTTGCAACTAGTTACGACAACTTACAACCACTTTCAAAAACTTACAACCAATACGACAACTTACAAACACACTCTACAACTCTCAACAACTTCCAATATATCTGAGGAACTTCCCATACAACCCACAAACTTTTAAACATTTTTCAACAACGTTCAACACTCTCAACCACTTTTTCAACAAATTACGTCAATTATCAACTACTTTCAATAATTTTATAAATCTTACAAAAATCTGGAATTTTCTTTTAGCTACGTTAAAAAAGTTGTAGTCATTTTTCAGTAATTTGCAGCGACTACCGAAAACTTGTCACAGTTTTCAGAAAATTCCCACATCGACACACCGCAGTCTTAACACAAAGTAGACTACTGCTGCTAATGATTGAATTATATATTCTCTTGTTATGAAGTTTGTTAAATGTTTCGAATTTCTGTTAGCAAATCAATAATTACAAATTTTTTCAAATTTTACAATTTAATGCCTAATTGTAAAGTATAAAATACAAGTTGGCGTTGTTTTGACGGTTTCAGTTCCACAATTCAGACCAGTTTACTTGTTTGTGTTGTAGATTTCGTTTAGGCCTAGAATACGAATACGGTCAACCTTCCTAAAAATGATTTCAATTCCTCACCATGATCAGTATCGGTCGTTAATAACAGCATTGTAGGTCTTCCTTCGAGACTGTTTCCAACCCCCTACATGACTCACGTTAAAAAAAAATTAAAAAACCCACCGGTGGGCCGGGATGACGCAACGCTGCAGAGAGTAGGAAGAAATCAAAGAAAGAGAAATGAAAGAGATAGAGAGAGGGAGGTGACGTAGAGTAAAGGAAGGACCTACACTAGGGAACATTTGACTTCCAGAACATGTGTGTTCGATACGGACTGATAAGAAGGCCGCATTAATCTCCGTCAGCGGTGCCCCATGCTGCACAGAGGAGACAGCTTCCTGCTCTCGTGATAAAAAAAAACCTTCATTTCAGCCTCCCATTTTTACCGTCTGCTGACGAATTAGCAAGGGAAATAAAAGTGCGTTCTCGTATATAAGTTTGTTTCTCCCAGGCAACAATGTAGCTTTCCCCATTCGCTGTGGAATATGGAAAGCAAAGCGCATCATTCAAATCCAAGATTTAGAAGCAAAAACAGCTACGTTTGCAAGGAGAAGAAACTGCTTCGCAATGTGGAACAAGCTCTAAATATAATTATTTATTTTAAAAGCAGCAAAGTATTCGTTCAGATATTTCTTGGCATGGAATCTCAGGAAGTGTACACGCAGTAAAAATAAATCGCACACAGGCAAACTATTTTTTTTCCCCAGAAAATTGTTTTTAAAATTTTTGTAGTCCTCCGGACATTTTTGAAGAAATTATGCACCAAATAACTATAATTGTATATACAATTTTTGCAAACGCACAATTTTGTAAAAGAGGAGTGTTGATCAATAAAACTGGTCCTCAACTTAGGATTCTAGAAGTCAAACAGTTCATGGAAATGGTCAAAATGGACTTCATCTTGCCGTTACAAAATGAATGGAACAGACAGTAGCGATGGCAAATTCACCGCCAGCATAAACGTTGCTTTATTTATGATATTAAGTTACTGCCAGCAATTTTATGTAGCGATACGGTAGCTACTCTTGTAAATATAAAGAACCGAAATATTCACAAAATTATCTTAGGAACTAAAAAAAAAAATTGTATAACTTTAGTTTTGGAACTTTCAGCAAATACCAGGTGAAAATAAATATTATTTCTCGCATATTAAAAGGGAAATTACAGTAATTCAAAATGAAATTACAGTAATGAGGAATAGTTTAACGTACTAAATATACGGACAAAACAGCCTTCGCTTTGCACCTTGCATTTCCGGGAGCGGAAGGGAATCTGAAACAGTTGATTCGGACACAAATTCAATAGGAACGCACTAATATGTAGAAGAAACGTAACGTTTCCATTATCAACAATAATTAGGGTCGCATTGTTCACGTAGAAGAAATTATAGCATTTAAAAGTCAGCATTAGTTGCCATTTTCATAACGGTTCATCAATAAATTTTCGCATATCGATTTGTATATATAATTTTTAGCCATTTTTTTTATCTCACGCTTCATTTATGATCAGGCTGTTATCCACAAAACCAAATGTTGCCCTATTAAAAAAAAAAAAAGTGGTGCTAGTGATATTTCGTTTTAAGTAGGAAACCCCAATTTTCGCAACAACAAGAAAAAAAAGCTACTATCTAATTGTATCTCAAAAACACTTTAGCTAAAACTCACTGTTGTCGAATGAATGGTTTTGATTCGCACGCGTCTTATGAGCCTGCTCGCGAACCACATATACTCGGTACCGCATCAACTAATTGTGATTGGCCCAGCCAACAACTAGAACGTCTTTTACGAAGACAAGCGGCCAGTTATCAATAGAGACCCTACCATCTACANGAGCATTTAAAAGTCAGCATTAGTTGCCATTTTCATAACGGTTCATCAATAAATTTTCGCATATCGATTTGTATATATAATTTTTAGCCATTTTTTTTATCTCACGCTTCATTTATGATCAGGCTGTTATCCACACAACCAAATGTTGCCCTATTAAAAAAAAAAAAAGTGGTGCTAGTGATATTTCGTTTTAAGTAGGAAAACCCAATTTTCGCAACAACAAGAAAAAAAAGCTACTATCTAATTGTATCTCAAAAACACTTTAGTTAAAACTCACTGTTGTCGAATTAATGGTTTTGATTGGCACGCGTCTTATGAGCCTGCTCGCGAACCACATATACTCGGTACCGCGTAAACTAATTGAGATTGGCCCAGCCAACAACTAGAACGTCTTTTACGAAGACAAGCGGCCAGTTATCAATAGAGACCCTACCATCTACACGTTCGAGCAAAAATCACTTTTTAATTGCCTGCCGCCTCAGGAAGAACTCATTATCCTGTTCAACCCGGCCACCTGGTGCAAAGCCACCATAGCTTTTTTTTTATAATTTGCTATTGGTTCTGCGTCCTGCAGGGCGTGTCGGATGAGCGGAGGTCCAATGACACGCGTGAAACTAACATATATAGTACATTCATGGTCACTTCCAACTTTTCTGAAGTCCTGCTAAAGTTCTACTACATCCAGGATATTCCTCCGCCTCATGCAAACAAATCATATACGAGCCTAGAAAATTACGCTAAAGGGACAACGCATTGCATTCGTGCGCACTCAGTGTGGTAATATTTTGCATAAGAACTATTTCTTAATATGCATTGCTATCACACCTATTTTCTCTGTTTTAATTCATATTAATTATAAATGAAACATTATAATTCATTAATTAAATATAGGTAAAAGTTCACTTTAACCAAAAATAAGGTACATGTATGTTAACGCAAGTATAAAACGCCCATAACACATGACATATTTAGGAAACAGCTAGGCACGACATATATGGGGTGATTTTTCAAAGGTTTGATTCCAAAAGTGTGAAGAAACTGCAAATAGACTATACCTGTGTGCCGTCTACTTTGGTCCGAGATTATAACGTAAAATTATAGGGAAAACTATAGATATGCATGTAGGATGTTGAAGTCTGGGTGCAAACAGAGCTTAAACAAGTCTAGGGAATTACACCAAAAGGACAACGCACCGCATTCGTGCGCGCACAGTTGAATAATATTTCTCATGAGAANACTACCATAGCTTTTTTTTGATAATTTGCTATTGGTTCTGCGTCCTGCAGGGCGTGTCGGATGAGCGGAGGTCCAATGACACGCGTGAAACTAACATATATAGAACATTCATGGTCACTTCCAACTTTTCTGAAGTCCTGCTAAAGTTCTACTACATCCAGGATATTCCTCCGCCTCATGCAAACAAATCATATACGAGCCTAGAAAATTACGCTAAAGGGACAACGCACTGCATTCGTGCGCACTCAGTGTGGTAATATTTTGCATAAGAACTATTTCTTAATATGCATTGCTATCACATCTATTTTCTCTGTTTTAATTCATATTAATTATAAATGAAACATTATAATTCATAAATTAAATATAGGTAAAAGTTCACTTTAACCAAAAATAAGGTACATGTATGTTAACGCAAGTATAAAACGCCCATAACACATGACGTATTTAGGAAACAGCTAGGCACGACATATATGGGGTGATTTTTCAAAGGTTTGATTCCAAAAGTGTGAAGAAACTGCAAATAGACTATACCTGTGTGCTGTCTACTTTGGTCCGAGATCATAACGCAAAATTATAAGGAAAACTGTAGATATGCATGTAGGATGTTGAAGTCTGGGTGCAAACAGAGCTTAACCAAGTCTAGGGAATTACACCAAAAGGACAACGCACCGCATTCGTGCGCGCACAGTTGAATAATATTTCTCATGAGAACTATTTCTTACTAGGCATTACCAATACACCTGTTTTATATCAGTTTTATGCATGTTAATTATAAATGAAATCTTACAATTCATAAATAAAATATAAATGAAAGTTCAATTTCACAGAAAATAATCTAGTTTTATGTCACCACAAGTATAAAACGCTTGTGATACATTACATAATTAGGAAACCACCAAATACGTCAATAATGAGGTGATTTTTCAAAGGTTAGATTAAAAAAATTAGAAGAAACCGGGAATAGAGTATAGCTGATTGCACATTACTGACAGCCACGGATGCTACCACTCGCCATACTCACTTTGAGAAACAAGGAAAAGTAATACGTTTGTCTTTATCTAACCGTATGCTGGCGTCCGGCGCATCTGAACAGCGGGAGGAAAGTCTTGTCTGCTCAGTGTAATGACGCAGTATTATTGCTTTTCGGGACACGTGCTCCATTTTTCTTTCGTTTTGCTAAGCTTCATAATATTTTTATCGGGTTTGAAATTAAAAGCCGCAGTGGTTCGTTTTACCGTGATAGTTCGTTTATCGGGCATACGTTTGCCGTTTCGTTTCGAACGTCGTAGTTTTCAGTTTTCAGTAAGCGTCAACATTATATCAGAAACTTTCAGAATGCGTTGACAAGTTTTGTACGAGAAGTTCGTTTATATTTATCTTGACGGCTCAGTTAAGCGGGACACAGCACAGTTTGGATGACGCTGCTGGCAGATGCCGGCTGCCGTGTCCTTATCTTAGGAGAGGGGGGGTGATAGGCAGGACAAGTACATGTGTGCCTGTCGCCATTGAAGGCAGTTGAATCAAGTCACTCGTCTGAAGCAATCGTCAATTAGTGCTCGCCTAGGCCGCGTCGGGCTTAGCGCTAACCCCCACACCAGCAAACTAGATCTTACTAGATTATTTCTACGCCGGTGTGGGAGGTCGCTGCATTAAATTTTATTCGGGCAAGTTTTTAAGAAATGAAATAATTCGTAAACGGCTGTGGCGCTGTTCTGCACTTTCTGGTTATCTGAAACCTGTTCGTACTCTGAACTTCATATGTGAACTGTGTCACTTGACTGGCAAATAAAAGTATAGAACAAAAACAAAACCGGAACTTGACTTTATTTCATATTTAATTGGCGTCCATTTTAAAGAGTCTCGTGTTACTCCGTCTTGAGATAGTCGAGTGATAAGTTATAGCCGAGTGGCAACNATAGTCGAGTGATAAGTTATAGCCGAGTGGCAACTTAAAGCCGGCTATAACTGTGCGCGTGCCACGTTACATCAGGTTGTCACCCACCACGCTGTAAAAGATACTCTATAACTATTTACTGTCTTTACATAAAGACATTTACTGCTTGACTATCTTTACGAGGCGAAATGGTATTCTGCAACTCAATATGACTCCATGGTGGTATTTCGAATGACTTGTGACTGTCTTCACATAAAAACCGGCCAACAAGGTGTCTTTATGAACGAAAGTGGAAAGAAAATTGCCGACGTATTTAGGGTTATTCTGCAAATACGTCTTGCAGAAAAGAAAACGTTTCAAAATGTCCTAAACATGAGATATATTAAATTATGTTATATTCTCGCACATATAAACGGTATCTGGAATATATTTAAGGAGAATAGTTTATAATTCGCTAGTGATACTCTCCCTTTACTGTAACTACGAAGTGACGAATTCTGCCACGGGTGAGTGCTGCTATCTCGTGTTGTTCAAAATGAACTAGTACCACCTGAAATTTTGTATCCATAGAAAGCAGCAGTAAATTTATTTTAGAAGTATTATTCGAAAATGTATTGAGAAATAAATTGCACTTATATTTAAAAATTCACTATAATAACAAAATTTGTCACACTATGCATTTTGTAATAACTAGAAATTATAATTCAACAAGAAGATAGTTGATTTTGGAACACAGCCAGCTGCGTTGCCAAACGTACATTTTTGCACAAAGATATCAATAAAGCTATGGCTTGCAGAATACCACATAAATATGTTTAGGAATTTCTGGTGTACTGGCAGCCACCAACAACATTAACTAGCAGAAAGACGCTGTCTGAGTTGGTGCTAGCTTTTGACCTTGTACAGCATTCACCGTGATTTTACATATGCAGCGTGTCATACGTGAACGGGTTTACTTGGAATGATATGTTACGGGGTTATATATANATATATTTGCGTGTTCACAATAACAAAGCAAGCGGTGTAATACGTCAGAGCTGTGCCGTTTTATTATGTGCAACCACACAATGGTTTAGTAAGCTCATTCAAAATAAAATACAAATGACAGTCATTAGGCCGAAGAGAAATGTAATACATTGTTTATAGTCATAAAATGCAAGTAATGAGAAGAAAACATAACTTTTACTTTCGTACGAATAGATCTAGGCCTACTGCATCGGAGTGAATAAATACATTTTCGATAATAGCCATTTTTGAGCTTGGTCCTGAGATGAAACTAAAATCCAGAAAATACAGGAATGTCATTAAAAAATAAATAAAATAGAGAGCAATATATTTTTTAAATTTGCGGAAATTTGTTATTTGCGTTTACTGAAAGTTTTAGTAATTCGTACCTTACGGAGGGCGATTCCATGAATTAACCGAATTTTTCTGTAGAATATTCCGTAAATTCACGGATAATTTTAAAAGTGTGGGCGTTTTATAACGTAATGCCACTTCTACCCAATCAGAATTAGGTTACTGCGATGCCATATGTCTGCGATTTGCGAGCAGACGCGTACGTCACGCAAGGGATCCAATGACGAAAGGGGATCTGAGCTGAGTTGCAAAATACAACTAATCGCGAAAATCGGGCTGCCCTGCCATAAGAGCAAGTGTTTGTATATGTTAGTACAAAATATCTTCGCGATTTTTCCGTTTCCTTAATTATCAAACACAACTGATTTTCTGCGAAAGTATTCACGCACAGAGTAGTTATTAATATACTGCGTTCACACCTGTAGCTTTCCTCTGGTTATCGACAAATTTTATCCACGCGTTATCTGGTATTTACGAAACGGCAAGAATTTAGTGATAATTTAAAAACTACCATGCATTAATCACGTCATAGTTACTTGGAAAAAGTTCAGAATGTGTGTTTGTTTCTGCAGCGTAATGCATATTGTTAGAGAGATAAATTTGTAGTCTCAACATAGGCGCCCCTAAACAAATGAAGTAAGCAAGAAACCAGTAATTTAACTTGGCGTGAAAAGGCGAGCTGTAATGGGTGCCCGCCTACATGGAGTTTCTTTGCGCGCTTGAGACAGGGAAGCGCGGGAGCGATAAGGATGACACTGACACGCTCGCCTGACGCCCCTTTGCTCCTACGTGCTAGGCGCTGTACTGGCGTGCGATGTTTCCGTTGTGATGCGTGTACTTATGGGAATTTAAGAGGTGATCCTATCATTTTATGGGTGGAAAGTCTGTATCAAGGTTCAATGCAGCTCCCTATAATAGTTTCGCATGTTTCCAACCAGTATATTATGAGATACAGCTGTGTGAAAAAGACGTTTTTAGCTATGTTGGAAGGCTCGGAAATAGCATTTATAGTGTACATGATGTATTGAGAATAATACACGTACCTCGCCCGAAGTGTATTTTCTTTTCGTACATTGGTATCATGCGGACACGTTTAATGGTTCCGTAAAAAAAAACCCCCCCTTATTTCAAACACTCTGCAGTTCAAGCGCCAGGAAGGCAGTTCCCTTGAAATTTATCCGATACTGAACGTCATTATGTACAGCCAGGCAACTAAGACGCGAAATTGTAAAAATCATCCAATCACGAAAAACGGTACGCAGAGGTGAAATATTCTTTAATACCTCGAACCCCAGTCGCACGCGCCAGCAAAATTGCGTCGCTGACCAGCAAAATGTTGGAATGTTGTTTGCCAATCAGCGCTTGGCAACCTACTCGCCAGCCGGCAGCCCACCCAACAGTGAACATTTTGCAGCATGCAGTAACTAGCCAATCAGACACAAGGCCCGTTTCAAGAGCCTCACGCAGTCACTCAGAGGAACAGTACTCCCACATCGCAGGAACCACCACACCATAATGTCTCTGCAGACGTA
Organism: Clitarchus hookeri; assembly: GCA_002778355.1. Lineage (NCBI taxonomy): Eukaryota > Metazoa > Arthropoda > Insecta > Phasmatodea > Phasmatidae > Clitarchus > Clitarchus hookeri. Next base: position 203,711 of record NQII01001828.1, read on the forward strand.
TCTACTCTGTGACTTCAAATCGTTAGTGAAAGGGAAAAAAAAACACACGTTTTAGGAGTCTTGAACACCGCGGGAAATAATTGCCTCGGACTGCTGAGTAGCCCATGCACGGTTACTTGAAACTTTTCCGAAGCCCTGCTGAAGTTCTACTTCTAGGATACTAATCTGCCTAATGCAAACAAAGATTAACCATGTCTAGAGAATTACACCAACGGAACAGCGCAACGCATTCGTGCGCTCTCTCTTAAAAAATATATTGTGTAAGAACTACTGCTTACTACGTATAACCTACACATATATTTTCTCCTTATTTTATTGGCGTCAATTACAAATGGAATATTATAATTTATAGATAAATTATGAGTAAAACTCCAATTTATCAAAAAATAATGTACTTTTATCTTAACACAAGTATAAAATGCTAGTGATACATGGCATATTTAGGAAACAAACAAGCATATCAAATACGTGGGGTGATTTTTCGAAGGTTTGATTTAAAAAGTGTGAAGAAACCGCGAATAGACCATACCGGAGTAATGACCAGCGAGTATAAAATACCACATCATATGGTTGTTGGAGGGAGGAGGGGCTAGACTACCGCGTTGCACCAACATTCCACACCAGAGTGCAAAAAGTGCACCACGGTGCAGTGCCTCTGCGGTACCTAACAGCGGAGTCGCAGGAATGTTGTTCGCCAACTTACCAACTTTCAAGAACTTCTTGGAGTGCACAAGCTCTACTCCGGAAATAATGGGACAGTTCTTGGCTAGACGGCGACAGTCTGAAAGAAACATTTTCTCATTTCACCCTAGAGTAAATTCTTGCGTGATAGTAATTTTTTTTTTTTTTCAAATAACACGCACTGCATACAAGATGAAGCGATGAGAAACAGCAAAGATTAATACAAAATAACCCTTACACTATGTTCGCAAGCTGAGATACATTGTCGAGATTGGATGGCATTAGCTGCCACGCGTCTTTGATGTTTGTGCTCGGTTCACAGACGCTCGGTAGGTATAGCTTAGTTCTGATTGGCCCAATCCAATTAGACGTTGTCCTCACATATACACGTGGCCAGCAATCAAAGGAAAGCCGCAGGTGTAAATATTGAAGTTCGGTTACACGAAGTCTTTTCGCGGAAACCATGTGTCATTAGTCCATTCACAATTACTTCTAACATTTCTGAAGCCCTGCTAAAGTTCTTCTTCCAGTATGTCCTTCCGCCTCACGCAAACATAGCTTAACCGAGTCTACAAAATTACACCAAAGAGACAACGCACCGCATTCGTGCGCACTCAGTGTAATCATATTTTTCATAAGAACAATTTATTATTAGGCACAACCAACACACCTATTTTCTCTCTACTTTTATTCGTATTCGTTACTAATTAAATATTATACTTTATGGATTACAATATAAGTGAAACTTCAATTTAGCCAAAAATAAAAAATGCTTTTATGTTAGCACGAGTATAAAAAGCTTGTGATACTTGACATATTTTGGAAACAACCGAACACGTCATAAATGGGGTGATTTTTCAAAGGTTCGATGCAAAAAAATGTAAAGAAACCGTGAATAGACTATAGTAGTGGTGTCAGTGTGCGTGACCATACGGTATTTAATGATAAAAACGATTCCTTTTGTATACGTCTTCTATACGCCATGCAGAATGACATCTGACGAGGAGCTAAATAAATTTCCCTTTGGACATAATCTGCAAAATGGCCGCCGTCTAGTGTGGAAAAATTAAACCATTCGTATTACAATAATTATTTCTCAACACCATAAATCTTTTTTGAAAGGTACAGAATATAATACATTTGTATTCTTGGAAAACAACTGAAGAGTTTTCAAAATGGCCAACATAACGGAATGACATTTTTCTTAAATAGTATACAAACATTTATTTGTGAATTGTGAAAATAAGCGGTTTTAGATAAAGGCAAACATCAAGTGAGGTTATTAATTTGTATATGCAATACATAATGTGTAATTCAGTCAGATTTCATGACATATTCTTCAGTAAATGTGTTGGTGAAGTTTTCACCACAGTTGGTGCATATATAGCACGGCGCATCTGAATCCTTTGTGCCGGCAGGTACAACTTGTTTTACAGCATTGCTTTACAGTAGCACTTAGCTAGTACTCGTCGGCAAGTATCCCGAATTTGTGAAAGTGTTGTAAACATTTGTATCCACTGTCCATTCTGCATATTNCCCCCCCATATAGGAGGTGACGCCAAGACTCATTTCCTACTCAAAGCTTGTTTCAAACCAAAGCAGATCATGCTTAGTGATCTGCGTGGAGGCTATGCACCTTGAGAGCACCAAAGATGGGTGGCAGATTCTACAGTGAAGTATTTTTTGCAAATAGCAATTTGCAAGCATAATTTAGATTGGCGAGATTCCTGTTATTACAGTAAAGTAGTGTGAAGTATTTCTCCAATTTATTTATGACATATTCACGCATTGGACTCCAATGGGCGTGACAATTACATCTTAAGTTTTCCAAGAAGGTATTCTTCTCTTGAACCAGAAAGAGGATACAGTACCACAGCGACTGAATTCATGAGACCCTCTTATAGCAGCAGACATCACTTCTCCCAATTTATCCAAACCATGAAGTTTCATGATTCACAAAAGGATATTTCTGTACTATTCAAGAAAAATGTTAATTCAATATGTTTACCACTTGGGGAAACTCTTTGCTAATGTTCTAAGAATACAAATTTATTATAAGGCGCACCTTAAAGAAGATGAATATGCTGACAAATAATTAATGTAGCACAAAGGGTTTAGTTCTTTCACAGTACACGGCAGCCATTTTAAAATTTTGACATGAGGGAATCTTTTTGGTTCCTCTACTAATACCATTCTGCTTAGCTTATAGAGTACTAATACCAAATAAATCGTTTCTATCTTTAAAAACTGTATGGTGACGCATAACGACACCACAAAAAAATTTCAAATAAGTTAAAGTTGCGTCTCTCTGCTTAGGCGGCACATTCGACTTACCTGGTCGAGGTTTTGTCACGATATTGCGCCGAGGTTGAGACTCGTTGATCTGCGAATTTTTAAGAAAGGAATTTCCGGTTCGGTCTTGTTTAAAAAGATACGTTTGAAATTGTGTGGCTGTAATTCGGTCCATTGTATGACATGGTAATGCAGATTTATTTAAATCCGACAGATCCTTTGTAACCTTTTACTATTATGTTTACCCCAAATGGTAGTGATAAATGTCAAGTCAGCGTGGACATAAAAGAAAAGGTACTTAACCTCGAGTGCTTCAAGACATCCGACACCGCCCATCAACGACTGAATGATCTACGGTAACATTATGTTAATTACCGTAAGGCCTTAGCATCCTGCCCAGTTTATGTAAATTTTGGCTACAAGAAATCTTATGAGGTACGGATTTATTTCGGCTCTGTTATTGATTACTTATTTCAAATTATATGCTGGCCTGGATGCCTCTTTAATATGTTTAAAGTCATGCGCATCATTTCAGCCAGCCGCCGTCTGGACTCTTAACAGACAGGAACATTGATATGTTTTTTAAGTTATTTAAAGCTGAACAAACATAAATGATATCTGAGAGAAATGAAATACTATCCACGATGAGAAAACAAATTCTATCTTTAAATATATATACATTTTTTTTTCTGTATTATCTATGATTATGTATATCTGATTATATATTATCACTGATGTGAAGGGTGAATTTAGGCTATATTAGTAATCGATCTTTACATTGTATGCTTTAATCCATCAAATGTCGTTATTTTCTAAATTCTGAGTTATGCCTAATTTAATTTAAGACACGGCAACATTATGTTAATAATTTTTTTTCTCTATATAGCATGGAGTTGAAAATGCTATTGTTGTTTCCTTTGTATGTCTTGTGCTCATGTGTGTTGATCGCCAGCTTTCTCCGTGGATGTTCAAGAAATTACAGTAGGATCTTGTGTACTTATGTTGTACACTGAGTCATTTTGTATTGTAATTCGTTATCAGAAGTAAGGGTTACGGGGCGTGTTCATTTTAGAACAGCACGACTCTCGCCTCCCTCCATTCCCTCCTTTTGCGAGCTCACGCATCAGCTGCCTGCTTGTTTTATTATACGGAAGTCGTAAGGGTTTTCTCTGTGTATTTTTTCTCTCGCTATCCGTTTGTGGCCAACCACGGTTCGTTTATGTGGGACGAAACCGCAGAAAATACTCGTAACCTTCACTGACACAATTACCACGGTTTGCGCCTACAGTGCAGGCCTAAATATTATTGAAGACTATTGTCTGCCCCAATAAAACATCCTAAAAACACACATGGCTCTTTGACACACAAATCGGAGACTTTTTTTTTTTGGAATGTATGGGATTTTACATGTAATTTAGTGTCTGGTGTTCTTAGCTTGCACGACGACCGGTGTGAGATAAGTCGGCCTGTGCAGAACATACTAGACATCTACGCTATGCCGTGCTCCCTACGGGAAAATAACGTAGGTTTCCAAGCCCTCTCTCTACATTTGTTACAACGTTCGTCACCACAGACAAACGGCCGGCCCCTCGTTCGCTTACGAACTCCCTTGTGACGCTAATATCTGCGTTGAAAGACTTAGGTGGCGTGATAATTTAACGAGCGAGCGAGGGAGGGATGGGAGTTAAATGGGGCACGGGAGATTCAGCGGCTGTCTCGCCAGTGGAGAGAGAGAGAGAGAGAGAGAGTAATGGGGCAGGTGCGGCTCCGGGCAGAGAGGTCCGGTATTGGCAATCAGCGGCCGAAACGAGATCCTTTGTGCCTCGCCGCAGGGTCGAATGGTGCTCATTCCAGCCCCTCCCCGCGGGGCCCTCAGGCGCCACTGCTGGCAGCGAAGCGCCACAGCTGTTCACGGGCGGACGTGATGTGTTACCTCGGGGCCTTCCCCGCCGCCGGGGGAAATACGGCCGCTCTTACTCCCGGCCGATTCTATTTAGTTACACGTCCATACAGCCGGCACTCCGCGCCGCAGAACAGTCACGTATACAGAGGTCAAATTGCCTGGCGGTTTATTTGAGCTAAGAGAGTCCCACTCTTCGATTGCAGTTCTGTGTGAATGGCGGGCACTGTTGCCAGATTACTCCAGCTCTGCGACGTATCTGCCAGGCTGAGCAACAAATGGGTGGCGAAGGAAATGGCCTGATTAAGAGAATTTTATCTGTTTACATCCCTGGCAACTCTTAAGAGAATCCAATCCTGCGACGCAAAACTAAGCGGCTCCTTTGAAACTGAAACCTGTGAGAAATCCTGTCATTGTTATTGCATGGCGCACACGCAACGAAAATGGCATATTATTTTGAGGCTGCAAAAAGATAAATTATCAGGCAACGGTGCACGCAGGAACAAGGACAGCGTTACGACAGAAAACATGTATTTGAAAGAGAGAGTGAATGTCCAATACTCCGCACACTGCAATCTAAGAGCGAGACACACTAAAAGCGAACCCATTCGCTGATTGAGTTGAGTGGAGAGATTTGGGCGGCTCTTAACAACGAAATCTTGAGAGCCGATGAGAGTGAAATGAGTTGGGAATGGAGCAGCACTGGAATTCAAGGGCGGGGGGAAACGAGAGATCCCCGAGGAAACCCGCTGACCAGCGACATTGTGCGGCACGACAAAATCTGGAGTGGTCCGGCCAGGGATTGAACCCGGTTCGCCTTGGTGGGAGGCGAACAGTTTAACCACTCAGCCACCGCGGCCCCTCATTCGCTGATTGACTGCTCGAGGCTATGTAAATGGACCTTCTGTGTGATCGACTACTGAGTGCTGTGAAACACGCCCTACTGTGGCCCGGATAAACAGGAAAACGAGTTCTGTCTGTGGCAGTAGCCAATCAAGTGACTTCTGCTCGAGTATGTACAGGACTGTAGAATCAAGCTTGGTGCCATCTTAAAACGCGATATGATAGGGTCACTACAGTATTACGCTCGAAGATCGAAGGGGTGCCTATGGATCCAAAATCGACTTCTGAGTATTGTAACTCTGTCATAAGGTCTATTCCTATACGTGCTGTTTTTATCCTCATTTGGAACTCCATTACTTAAAATTAAAGACAGAGGGCGTGCACACAAATATGCGAAACTCAATACGCTAGAAGTGATAACGTAAAACAAGGGCATTTGTAAGATGCATGTACCATAAACCTCCAAAGGGGAGTTGGAGAATTCAAAATACTACATTAGAATAATTTAAAATCATTTCGTGGTCCAATGTACTGTATCAAAGTAAAAATATAAGCTGGGAATATGTATACCATACCATTAATTTTAGCTTTCATTGATAAACTGTTATTCGCGAGAAGTTAATGTGAGTGAGTGAGTGAGGAGATTTGGGCGGCTCTTAACGTCGAGGTCTTGAGAGCCGATCGAGAAGTTAATGATTTATCAAAAAAATACAATTCTTAACTATTCTTTTCTGACTTTTAAAATCCAAATAACTATTTGACAAAGGCGTCACAAGTTTATTACATAGGTGCTCAGAGGTAAGTTTGATTAATTTGCCACCATTTCACTATTTCGACGACCTTTTTGTTCATAATAATTCAACGACGGCTCTTATACACCTTCAATCCTGTGTATCTGTATAGCACATTTAACACTTCAATACTCTCAGTACCTGTGTACAGAAATGTAGATGTGTTGTGCAGGAAAAACATACATAATCTCAGCTGCACACAGCGGAGATTACTGACCAGTATAGCCAGTCTCGTCTCTAAATATAATAATATGATTATGTAGGTTTTTGCGACTCTAGGGTGTGTGTGGGGGGGGGGACTGGTTCATTTCAAGATGCCTAAGCACGAAGCACTGGCCATCGGAATTAAGCAAGTGACCAGTTAGCAATAGTATAAAACGGACCCCCACTTTGGAGCGGAAAGATCGCCTTCCCCCCTCCAGGGCCGGGCGATGCTCCCTTTTCACTTGTTCAATGCCCTGGGTACGTTGCGTAGGCCCACTTATATGCAATACGCATTTATTACCATCCAGTTGCATTTACAGTAACGTTATACACTCCAGTAAATCATACTGATTGTTTGCAGGTATATTATGATTTACTGTTATTTATCCTGAGAACTGATTTGTAAAACTTTTCCTTAGCGACACCAAAAGAGGGGAGAAGTGGAAGGGTGTAACCTCAATAACGCATGTGCCGGAAGTGGCTGGCCGCTCCCTTCAGGGTTACAAGTTGCTCCATACAAGACAAAATCTTATAATTAAAACCTAGTTACAATATGGAAAAAACTGCAATATTCCGACAGATGTTGAGATGACGGTAAAATTATACCAAAAAACAAGTACTTCAATCGAACATTAGTAATTAAGTTGCCTGTCATACATTAAACATTTCTAATGCAATGTAGGGCCATCACAACCCGATACCACTAAAACCAATAACGGAAAGTTCTGTGGGCATCCTTAGAGACCATTAAACTGTTGCAAGAAAAATTAGTACTTTGTCTAGGGGCACCTGTGTTTCGCGAAAAGATTTCAGGAAAAGTGGTGTTCCAACGGACTTTAGTTCAGAACTACTTTCGCCATATGGATCATTGAATTATTTCGCGTCTTATCTGTCTGTCCGAAAATCACAGACGGTCAATTTCGGAGAATCTTAATTCTGACTGACTTACTCATGCAACAGATTGTCTCCACAGTCTTCGCATAAAGACAAGCGGTCAATTGTCAAATGAAGACTTCAAGTGTGCACATAGTATATTGAAGTTTAGCCTCCTCGTACACCTTTACGAAAAAACAGGTGGCTCTACTTATGTCTTATCAGTAGGGCCACTGATTTTTCGCGAATAAATCGGAACACACAGCAGACTTCAGTACTATGCACCTCGGCTGTTGTCATACTTCCATTGGCTGCTGGTGTCGTTTCCGCATTTGACCGAGCCACTCATAATTCCGCAACTCTGACACTCTACCTTCGTGATTAGTGCGCAAACCGTTAACACCAACCAGAACATGCTTCAGCCAATCAAAAATGCTGGACGACCCCACAGTAATTTTAATAGTATCTTGTCTGGAAATCTTTTCGCCAAATATCACTGCTCCTACTTATCAGCTATCAAAAAGTTGTCGTTACCACTACTAAATATCCTTGTGTCCACCGCAAAAAAAAAAAAAATTAACAAAGTGAAATTTTAATTTTTTTTTCTCCCTTGCGTGCCTCATCTTTCGTGCTACGTGGCCTAGGTTTCATCCCCGCCCAAGCCACGAACACATAATGGAACCTGTCAGACGAGGCAGGGAATTTCCTCAGGGGATTAAACGTGCCGGGGAGGAAGTGATAAATGTGCGGCACACCCTCTGGCAATACTGATGCCTGCGGAGGTCTGGACTTGCTTCTTCCTTAGTTCGACCTCACCGACACCACACAGATATATATCCTGTCTATCTCGTGTATTCTGGGTTACGGTCCATTCGCTTTTTTTCACACTTTTTGAATCAAACATTTGAAAAATTACCTCTTGCATGACGTGTTTGGTGGCTTCCTAAATATGTAATGTTTCACAAGCGTTTTCTGCTTGTTTTCACATAAAAGTGCCTTATTTTTTGTTTAAGTGAACTTTTATTTATATTTCATCTATATATTATAATATTTCATTTCTAATTAATATTAATAAATACAGCAAGGAAATAGGTGTGTTGGTAATGCCTAGCAATAAATACAGGTGGGTATAAAAGAATACCCCAACTGTGAATGTCTATAATATCAAACCAAACAACCTACAACCTTAATTGACCAATCAAATTAACCGTGGAACCGTGAAGTTTGTTTACTGTACATTCGTAAATGTTCAACGTGACCAGCATGAGCGGCCCGAACGACATCTACGCGATAATAAAACTCGTTCCACGCTCTTGTCAGCATGTCCGGTGTTACGGTTTGGATGGCGTTCGAAGCTCTCGGTATGAGGTGGTGAGGGGGTAGCGAGATTGGTCTGATGTTTCCTTTATGGTGCGCCACCCAATTGGCGCCTAGCTGTTCGCGGATGCCTGATAGAGACGTTTCCACAACGCTAGATTGGTGGAGGAGCAGCTGGTGACCAGGCTCTTCATCACTGGCTCCCAAGAAGCCCGGACCTTACCCCGTGCGATTTTTTCTTTAGGGGTACATAAAGGATAAATTGTTTCGTGCACTATTGCCGGCTAACATTGACGACCTCAAAACGAGAATTACGGACGCCATCCAAACCGTAACACAGGACATGTTGACAAGAGTGTGGAACGAGTTTGATTATCACGTAGATGTCGTTCGGGCCGCTCGTGGTGGTCACATTGAACATTTACGAATGTATGGTAAACAAACTCACGGTTCTACGGTTCCTTTGATTGGTCAATCAAGGTTGTAGGTATTTTGGTTTTGATATTATAGACCTTCAAAGTTTAAGTATTCTTTTATACTCAACCAGTAATTCTCATGTAAAATATTTCGAAACTGCGCACGAATGGATTGCGTTCTCCCATTGGTTAAGCTTTGTTTGCACGAGGTGGAGGAATATCCGGGAAGTAGATCTTTAGCAGAGCTTCAGGTAATTTGGAAGTAACCAGAATGGACTCTATACTGGTGTTCCGGCTTGAAGTTATAGACTATTCCCTAGTACGCTATTGTCTGTAAAATTAGTGTTTGAACCTATAGGCTACACGTATCTCAGTAAATAAATGACCTGGGAATTCAATTTTTTCCCAGGAAATATATAAAAAAAATTTTATACAGTTGCTACATTTTATTTCTTACTAATTAAATATATTCAAGAAAAATAATGAAAACGATTTAAAAACCAGCATTTTTAAGGCTTTTCTGCACAGATAAAATAATGGAAAGGAAAACCTATAGAGTCGCATTTGTAGCTTTATCCATTCGCTTTTATAACCTGTAGTAATATCCCACTTATACAAAAATAATTAGAGAAATTCGGCTATATTCTATTCGCGGTTTCTTCAAACATGTTTATTCAAACCTTTGAAAAATTACCCCATGTATGACGTGTTCGGTTGTTACCTAAATGTATATTATGGGTGACAAGCCTTTTATGCTTGTGATAACGTTAAAGTAGTTTTTTTTTTGGTTAAATATAATTTTTACTCTTATTTTATTTATAAATGGTAATATTTGATTAAAAATTAATATGAATAAATACAAGGAGAAAATACGTGTGTTGGTAATACCTAGGGACAAATATTTCTAATGCAAAATATTATTACACTGAGTGCCCAAAAATGTGGTGTACTGTCCCTTTGGTCTAATTTTCTACACTCGGTTGAGCTTTGTTTGCCTGAGGCGGAGGAATTACACGGAAGTAGAACATTATCAGAGGTTCAGAAAAGTTGGAAATTACCATGAATGGATTATAATTAATGCGAAACAAAATTTAGTAAAATACTTCAACCATATGTTTTTGTAATTGATTTTGTAGTTATCGCAAAATAATATAATCTTTTTAAGGTTGTAGTTTGATCACAGAACATATAAGTGAGTTGAAGTGAAATCGCGAGGCAGTTCTTTTGATGTAGGCGCCCCCATTCGCGGATTGGCTACGCGGGGCTGCATGGGCGTGAGCTTTATGTCTGACTGACAAATGCGTGCGGCAGGAGGTTTCCTGGTGACCTGGTTGCCTGGCTGCCGTCTCGCAAGTAACTTACCAGGCCCTGATTGGCGAACGGCGTTGTGCCACGTTGCTAGCCAGCGGCGCCATTTTTTTTTGCATGTGCGGCTGGAGTTCGCGCTATAAAGGGCTGTCCCGCTTCCGTATTCTCAAGTGTTCTGTGGTCCGATGACACATCAGAATAACTTTCGTTGTTTATCAGATTCTTTCCACACAACTTTATATTCGCAACATGAACTGTAGACCCTCAGTTGTTTCGCACTATTGATAATAAATCCGTTGACGCATATATCTATTTCTGTGTATGTGAATGGGAAAAAATAAACATGCGAGGATATACATCCTTGGTTAAAGGCGACTCTACCTTGTTGACAGACTTATGAGATTTGACACCTACCTGCCAGTCATACCTCAACTGTAAAATGAGGTTATACTCTGGGATAAAGCAGCAGCGGTATACAGTGGCAGGTAAAATGGGAATACCCAGAGAAAACTCACCGGTCACCAGCGACGGCCGCCAAGTTTACCATACGTGAGAATCCGGACCAACATTCGTCTGGATGGCTGCCCGTCCACTGAAGACACCCATAACCCCAATTATTCTCAGCCTAGATCGCTGATCTGATACGACAGTCAACCTTGGAAGTTAAAACCATTTGGATATCGAGAAATTTATAATTTTATACTTGCGCCATTTATCATGTAGCTTATAAACATTAACATACAGTCGTGAAACACACTGAGAAAAAAGTTTTGTTACACATACCAAATAAATTTGCTTGAAAATTGTTGGTTTACTATGAACAATAAAAAAAAAACCACTCAAGTAATTTGCTGTTGCTCCAAACATCTGCATTCATTACTTTGAACAAAATAAACTATCAAAAATGATTTGTTGTACAAAATAATTATTTGGTTGTCCCAATATCATCAATATGTATTTAGTACACACAACTATTACACAAGTACGTTCAACTTATCGGCTTGGTCATCGTAAACAATATTATTATCGTGGTACCGCAAAGAAATTTACCATTTGGTTACCTGGAATAACCCGATATATATTACTGCAATATTTGTTGTGGCAACAAAATCAGCTTAGTCCAGAACTGGGATTTATTTAGTTGGCTGTAGGGTGATCGGGTCATTTGAGTGCCTTCTTCCGAAAATACGGTTCGAGAGTTTGTTTGTAATTTTTGTGAGAAGATAGTAACATTCCGAGCAGAGCCTCCAACCCCACCAACTAAGGGAACCTTTAGAGTAGTGAGGTCAGCCCGTGCTACTCCTTCCTTTTAATCATGTGTTCCTCATTTCGAGTGGGCTGATACCCCAACAAAAAAATGGTCCATCTCCATTCACATGAATTTCTTCACTTTAAAATTCAGCCCTTGGGCCCTCTCACCGTAAAGGAGTCGATCGACCCGCCACCAAGCACCACCATCATGATTGCCCATGACTCACGTTTAGCAAGGGAGGCAAATACACATTTTAGTAAACCAGGCATAGGGAACGCCCGGGAGTTGCCCACTTTTGCTAACCTCAATACTTAGAGGTTACCCGACAAGGGACCCCACAAGGAGGTAGTGGGGTCCCTTAAGCTAGGAGAGGCTATAAGAGACGCTTCACTTGCCCTTTCTGGGACCTGCAACGTATTCCTCTCAGATCAGATTCTACCAACCACTCCCAGCAAATCGCTGTGCCGCAAAGGGAGAGAACAGAGGGAGGAAGTTTCCCATTACTGGTCAGCAACTCTCTTCAGAGCATACGGTAGCCAATCAGACAAAATGTCCGTTTCCAGAGCCTCTCGGAGCCAATCAGAAGAACACATCAAAAGAATACCTACGCCATTTCGTCTGTGTGTACTTACCTACTCTGTGATCAAGGCGAACGTTCTTTTCTTCACTGCCCTTTGTGTCGGTTGATGAGTTGCTTTCGGTTAAGTGGCATATATGCGTGTCCCTTCACCGATCACTCATTTTCATGACGACCCGTGTGCGTAGTGCTGTCCCTGGCGGGATGTCGGGATTCCAGTCCCGGTGTAACTAGCACCCCTTCATACTGCGAAGTAAGACAGTAAACCACTGCAGAATCATCATTCCGGATCGCCACCGGTGCACCTTAGTCACCATAACGCGAGAGCCTGTGGACAGCTGGGGTCGTGGTGACTGCGCAGCGTATGTACTTCTGGGCGGCCATCTTTACCGTACATGCGCATTACAACCTGCGAAATTTGCGTTATTATTCCAAGACAGGCTAGACTTCAAAAAGTTGTGCTTTTGTACTGCGTTTATCATTGGACTACAGTTTGTCAGGACACGCACTGGGCGGCTTTGAACCAGTAGCAAGCAGCTAACTAGAGGCTTGTTTAATCCAAGTCAAAAGATAACGACGGTCCACTTTGTTGCCGAAGCCAATAAACAACTGGCACCGATTCGAATATGTATAGAAAAGTGACATTCAGCATGCTGCCAGAAAATAACGCGAATTTTGCATGTCCCCACCCATTGTGTTTTAACATAGTGCCCCAATTTAAAACGACCGCCTAAAACATTCTAGGATAGTAGTTGAGTTGACATATTTGTGTGGCTCTTAACAACGAGTTCTTAAGGGCCGACGGGCACGAGATGAGGCGAGAATGGAGTAGCGCCCGAATGCAAAGGTGGAGTAAACGGGAGTCACCCAGAAAACCCACCCACCAGTAGCATCGTCCGGCACGATTACTACTTTTGAATAGGATGGTAGATGAGCATTTGTTTTTACAGGCAACATCATCATTATCATTACCATCATCTTCAGCCAGAGTCGTGATTCTGAATAATTTATACAGTCCCACTTTTACTAACGCTCTATGTGGTTAGGTTAAAAAAAAAAGTGGGAGGGAGAGGATAAAGTTTCAAAACTCGTATTTTCATTCCCGTCAGTTCGTTAAGCGTTTCGCAACAGCATCAAGCCACTGTAAGATATCAAGATAGGTGCAGAAAACCGTTACGATAAATAAACTGATAACGTTGAGTACTGGTGAAAGTTCAATTAACACCATATCACTACTATCTAATATTTGTAGATTTGGAAAACGTTGTATACAACTATATTTTTACGATCACAAGGTCAAGCTCTTTATAATAACAGTCACGATTAATGAGTTTATACTGATTACATATATGTAGTTGGCAACTATTTTGAAGTAACGCCATAAAATGTTTGCTGCAAAATAGTTTCGTAGTAATAAAGCACATGTCGCTTTAGGTATCATCAACTCTGTAATATTTTGGGAAACTTTTGCACAAGTTATCCTTTATAGTCATGGTTAGACAACAAGCTAGACTCCACAATCCTTTGTACACTAGAGCCTCAGTTAGTTGCTAATTTGCTGATTATTCAATTTTACTCAGGACCAGGTAGCACGGGATTCGACCTGTGTTTTCTTGCAAGTTATTTATTGGCTTAAATTCGTCCAGCGCGTGGCTTACAAACTGCAGGCAAATGGGAACAGAAAATCAAATACATGTGTGTTTGAAGTCTAACTTATCCTCAAATGAATTCGCGAAATATCCGAGTCTCTACTCTAGGTGATCTATACATATACGTTAAACAAGAAGTGTATTAAACGATCTAAACAGTACACAACAATAAATGGCATCCAATAACGGAAATCCCTCACGTAGAGGGAGGCATTACTCGTATGTTTTGACTATACACCTACTGTAGTCGCGTGAACAGATGCTACCAACTACACCAAACACAAACACGTTTTTATGGTACCCGGCGTATGGTAGAGCGTTATATCGACACTACTGTATAGTTCCGAACGAAAATTGTTCACTGCAACGCTTGGGGCCACGTTGGTTGAGTTGTTAGACTGCTCGCCTCCCACCAAGGCCAAACCGGGTTCAACACCCGGCCGAGCCACTGCCGGATTTTCGCATGTGGGAATCGTGCCTGACGATGCAGCTGGTCGACAGCTATCTCGGGGATCTCCCGTTCCCCCCGCCTCTTCATTCCGGCATTGCTCCATACTCACCTCAATCCCCCTCATCACTGGTCTCTCAAGACTTAGCTGTTAAGAGCCGCCCAAATCTCTTTACTCACTCATACAGAACTGTTTGCGTATCTCCATATTTATAATAAACTTGAAATTTACAAGAGTTTCTAGTTGAAATTTAGCGTTAGTTTTACCCATTACTTAGTAATATGTTGAAAAATTTGCTGTAATTTATTTGGAGTATGACAAAAATAATCTTGGCTACTAGTTTCTCAGAAAAAGTCTTCAAAAATCAAAAAATTTATTTTACTCTGCGTGCGCCTTCGCTCGACTAGCGACAAAGAAGCGACCAGCTCTCCGAGCGCGGGCAATGCTTACTAATGAAGGCACTTGTTCGAGAAATACGATTCCTATGTTTGCAACGCGGAAGGCGAACGGACACAATCAAAGCTCCCCCACCTCACTCTAATTGGACTTGCATTGGCCCTCTCCTGCATTTGTTACAGTAGTTTAAAGTTTACCGCTTGTAAAAATAAATGAAACAACTCTGTCTCTTCTAAACGTAGCGCTGGTGTTTAGGGAAGGATTCGCAGGAACAAGGAACGAAAATCCACCCTTGTGATCGGCCAGGAATTTAATTCGAAGCTTGCCTGGATCTGTAATCAACCTCGTTAGTGACGAGAGTTTCGAGCACTCCTGTGCAAAAAATGTACTAGCGTCAGTGACACTGAGCAGTCATGGGAAATACGTGGATGGAATGCAGACGCCAGCGGAGTGTTTCTTTCTACTTTCCGGGAGTGGCTTTGAAAATAAATTTGATTTTGTTTGTATCGACCAAATAAAATAGTCCTTAACTAAATACTTTTGTATTCCAACATTAAAAAAGAGTAGAGGAGGAAGAAGTTTAAGCAAAATCAAGCCTCGCACTGAAAGAAGGGTTTGTTTCAGCCAACAAAATACTCGTCTTCATAAGGCCAGATATATATTTAGTAGCCCCAACAAAATATTTTGTTTAGTAAACAACACTTTAAAAGCAACAGAATTCAATTTTTCCAACTAACAAAATGCGCGCTTGATAATAAAACCTCTGGTTTTGGCTAGAAAAAAATAGACTGCAATCAAAATATTTAGTTAATTTGGTACGAAACAAACTTTGTTTTATTCAACAAAACCTTCTTTTCAGTGTGACTTCACAAATTACTTCATAAATATAAAACTGTAATAGTACTTTGTTTGTCCTGCAAGTAAATTGTTTGTTGGTGGAAGACAAATCGAGGAGTTAAGAATTGCCTTGAAAACTAAACTAAAGGTACTTCTAAAACCGCTTATCGGAGTCGACCCCAGAGCATTATGACCCAGTGGAACGTTTGAGCAACTCCAGCTGTGGAGATGACTACGACAAATTGAATTAAAGTTACTGTTATACATAAACTATTTCAGAATTTAAATGCAAGGAAATTTAAGACTAACATTCAAATTATTCGAAATGTATTGGTTGAAAACACTGCAAAAGACCAAACGGCCTCTACTAAAAAGAGGATGGGTGACTCTCTCCGGAACCCTACCCTTACAATGCATGGCCACGTTAATCATGCAACTGGACAGCTGTTAATAACAATTTTTTCCCTAGTAAATTATCAATCATTTACGTTAGGGTGGATGACCCCCAAAACCATATTTCCGTAAATGAAAATTTTAAAGTTTTCCTGTAGTACAGAAGTACTGTTAGTTTGTATTCTTAAAACTATTCCTAATAACATTTTTAATAATGTTGCATGTAATGCTAAAAACGACACGTGGGGGCTAGATACAATCACACTGAGAGGGATAACGTAGTGTCAACACGCCGCACATACATTCGGGAGGACCCGGGTTCGATTCTCGGTCCAGTTTTACACATTTCTGTGTCTCAATGTTTTCCGGCATCACTCCAGGTAAATGCCACTATGCTTCCTTCACACAGGCCGTAGCTGCTTCATTCTCCCTTTCTGACATTATTAGCAGCTCCACTGTAAACACGCTTTGTTTGCTGCAACACGTATTTGTTGTCGCAAATAAAAGTTGTTTAAATATGAACCACTTCAAAGTAGGCTTCACAGAAACATAATTTTTGTTTGATCTATATAGTAATGACTACGATGACCTTGCATTGTCGTTCAGCAGACGTGTTTCTGGTAATGTCAGTTACACTGTGAAGGAAATTTGTGTTTTGAGAAACAAACGAGATTAGTTAACAATAGAGAAGTAACAAATCTTTGTCGTACGTTATGTAGAGTAGGTAATGGTCCTGTCCGACGCACTAGAGATAAAGAAGATCGTCGTATCCGCTGATGTGCAGTAGTAGAACATGGTACAAGATCCAGAGAGACCCTAGTATGCAGGGCACTGCGATGCATTCGCCGATCTCAACAAGAACTATTCGTCGCTGATTGAATGAGGTTTACCTACAGCCATGACGTCCACTGCACCGTTTGTCTTTGATACCAGCCACCTTCACCCCCGCCCAACACTTGGCATCGTGTGACATGCCGTCAGTGATGCCGGGAACGTCAAAGTCAGACAGAAGAATGGCGACGCATTGTTTTCTCCGATGCGTCCCACTTCAATCTTTATGCATATGATGGTCGCAGCAGTGTTTGGCGCCGCAGTAAAGAAACTCAGCGATCCTGCGATGATTCGTGAACGCCATGCGTTTCAGACACCACACACTAAAATAAACCTAACAAAGGCTGTTCTGTTCACAGCAACACAATATTCCTTTAATTCATTGAGAAGTTTACAGAAACATAGGTCTACTGTTAATACATGTTTTCTTTACAAGTTTTTGTTTTATTGTTTTATGTCGACATGACCATCCCTCATAGCAAAAAAATAAACACAATTTCCAGTGGGACGCCTGTTACGGCCATTAAATCTGTACATACGATTTCTTCAAGGTATTAAGGAATTTGAACAACCCCAGAATATATATTACGATTTCTTCAGGGAACGGATACTGTAATGTTCCACCACGTTGTTATTGCTATATTATTAAAATATTGCAGCCCCACAGTTAGGCGCCATATTTGTGGTGATGCCAGTGGAGCATTCGGCCACCATGTTTGTAAAGATTTAGGATGACGGCTGGAAATTACCACTCGGTTAGTTCAGTTGGTAGTAACATGACACTCTAAAGGCACTAATAAATATAAATAAAGTCCAATGTTTGTTTATTACTCTGTACTTTTATTGATCATTCCAATAAAACAGTTCACATACAATCGTCAGGTATGCAGAGTACGAACTGGTTTACAGGCAAACTAACAGAGAGCAGCGCCACAGTCGTTTAATTACTCATTTACGTCTCTAAAACTTGCCTCGCAAGAAGAAAATACGAAGGCAGGAGGGACGTCCGTTCCCTCCTGGCGCCCTATCGACCTCTCACACCAGAGGAAAGAATTTATTAGATTACTATATGCCGAAAAATAATGAAGTTGAAAGATTTAGCGGTTGCGGGTGCTTTCCGGTGTGGGCGAAATTCGTCACGCACGATGCGACTTCCTAGGCTGCTTGTTACATTTCTTAACCCGGCAATAGACACACAGAGTATTTATGTTGCGAGTCTATCGCCTGCCCTCTCCACAGTTAAGGGCATGGCTGCCGACCCATCCAAACTGCATCATTTTCGGTAACAAATAATCAAATAACCTAGAAATAAAAACTGTCGACATGCAGTTCGGAAAGCTTCTGCGCACCCATCCAAACTGCATCGTATGTAAAAGATAATCGAAACTTTCTAGAACAAAAACTGATAACGCAGTTTGGAAAAGCTTCTATATCTAATGTTGACGCGTAACAAAACACTACGACTTTCGAAACGGCAAACGGATGACCGATAAACGTTATTCCACGTTAAACAAATTACCATGGCTTTAATTTTGAAACCCGATAAAATTTTACAACGCCTGGCAAAGCGAAAGAAAATGAACCACGTATCCTGAAAATTAATAATACTGCGTCATTACAATAAGTTAGGTTATTTTAGATAAGGTTAGGTTAGGTGGGTTATATAGTTAGGTTGACATAGGTTAACTAATACTCACACTCACGGGCCCGCGGTGGCTGAGCAGTTAGCCTGCTCGCCTCCCACGAGTCCCACCAATCCCCGGTCGGGTCACTCCGGATTTTTGCAAGTAGGAATCGTGCTAGATGATGCCACTGGTCGGCCGGTTTTCTCGGGAGTCTCCCGTTTCTGCCCCTTGCATTCCGGCGCTGCTGCATACTAACCTCGCTTCGCCCTCATCGGCTCTCAAGACCCAGTTGTTAAGAGCCTCCCGAACCACTTCACGGGCATAGCCGAGTAGTAACAAGCTTATCACGACCAAGCGACAGTTGAGATAGCGCGAGGTGCGACGGCAGTATACAGCTGTCGGCCACAGAGCATGACGGTCCTGTTGCTGATGGTTGCCCTGCTGGGCTCGGCGCACGCCTACAGCCGCGAATACCGCTACAGCCAGTCCCTGGGCGGCGAGTGGCGCCTCGACAACGACCACAAGAACATTCACCTGCCTGCCATCGTGCCGGGGGGGATATACTCCGATCTGGAGAAGGCTGGAGTCATCAACAACACTCTCTACAGGCGAGTATACTGCGAACCTGGGCGGCCGTTAAAGACTGTTCACGATCAAGTGAGCACTTTTGAAATCAACTTCTGAAAAATGTCACTGCCTCTACCTGCATATAGTTTAACGGGTACATTAAGGGGCAGAGGCGAATTATCCGTAAGGCAAACTAGGCACTTGCCTAGGGGCACGAGGTTACAAAGGGGCGCGCGCACGGAATTTTTAAACAAAGAAAAAATAAATAACATAAAATTAATTGTGTCAGTAAGTATGCACCTACTTATACAAAATAAAATATTCTTGATTTATATAGAGATGTAGAGCTTCCGAAGCGTGCTCTGCCTTCTTGATCATTCCTACATCGCCTGATTTCATAATAGAAGTTGGTAAGATACAACTGCAATGTTGCGCGTTCGTCGCGTCGATCGCGAGCATCGGACGTTGCTAGATTGCGTGCACGAAGGTGTGACGCGGGGGCGGAAGAGAAGCGGCCGGCGCCGAGCGAGTGACACGGCTTTCAGCTTTGTTGTCGTCGGTTACGCGCGCTTCTATTGTTTATACGTTCTCGCTGCGGTATTTGTGTGTAATTAGTCCATTACGTTTTAGTTTATTACTTAAAGAATGAGTGAATTAAAGAAAAAACCTAGTGGTGCAGCAAATAAAAGGAAGGCTAAGGAAAAAGAAGAATAACATCAAAATGTAATAAAGCACACAAAAAATATCGACAAATTTTTTTCAAAATTAAAAAGTGATGATTCGGAATCTTCAAACGCAATTCACAGTGCGTCTGCTACGGACCCTATTGAATGCGAAATTCCTACTAGTTCTAAACAACCACAAGATTTATCCGTGCCCACGACGCCTACTCCGTCAGCAGTGGAAGTTGTGAGGCACTCGCAAAATAGGCTGGTTATCGTGGATTGCGACCCAGTCAAGTGGGATATCAATAACTAAACACAAGAATATATTGCACTGAATCGCTTTAATCAAAATATAAACGCAGATTTTTCATTAAGCAAGAGAATATATAAAGATAAAATTTCACAGTTATTTTACAAAAACAATGTTTGAACAAAAGTTATTAAATAGAGAAAAACGTCCAAGGAAATGGCTTATTTACTCTCCAAGAACAGGAAAAGTTTATTGTGGACCTTGTTTATTATTTGGTGGTGGAACTAGTTTCGGAAAACAAAATGTTGGTTTTAATGATTGGAAGAACGAATCGATTAGATTAGAAAACCACGAAAACTCATTTGAACATAAAACATGTGTTTTGACCTTGCAACGTAGATCTAACATTGTCGGTCGTGTCGATCATGAGCTCACCGCTCAATTTACTAGAAGAGTTAACTTATTGGCGTGAAGTTTTGAAACGAGTGGTTGCGACTGTTAAGTCTTTAGCATCGCGTGGTTTACCGTTTAGGGGATATGACGAAAAACTTGGCTCTCTTCATAACGGAAATTATTTAATGACGCTGGAACTCATAGCGGAGTTTGATCCGTTTTTAAGTAAACATATTGCCCAATATGGCGACAAGGGAAAGGCATGTACCAATAACTTAAGTTCTACAATATGTGACGAATTTATTGAATTAATGGCAAACAAAACTTTAACATAAATAAAAAATGAAATCAAAATATTATTTAATAATAGTGAATTCAACACCAGATATTTCCCACAGTGAGCAGTTAACTTTCGTGATCCGATATATTCAAGCCGATGGTACGCCCGTCGAACGTCTTCTTAAGTTTATTGCAAATGTCAGTTACAAATCACAAGACATTGCAGATGCTTTATTGAAACATTATACATGTTTGAAATTAATATATTAGACTGTAGAGGCCAGTCGTATGATAATGCCGCAAATATGTCAGGCATTTACAATGGATTACAGGCCAAAATAAAATAACTATATCCCCTAGCAGAATATATACCCTGCTCCGCACATTCGCTTAACCTAGTGGGTGAATGTGCCGCTGAATGCACCCAAGAAGCTTGCTGGTTCTTTGGTCTCCTTCAAGAAATTTACACATTTTTTACAGCTTCAACTCAAAGATGGGAAACTCTACAAGCACAAATACTCCTAGTTAATGATAAAAAAAACTACTTTAAAAAATCAATCTGACACACGCTGGTCAGCTCGAGCAGATGCCTGTAAAAGTTTGAAAGAGTCATTTCCAGAAATTAACGATACTTTGATTACTATCGAGAGCAATCCTGAGCCAAAACGTTCTACTGTATGTGAAGCTAAAGGCACAAGATTGAAATTAGAATGACTAGAAACTGCTTTCATAATCGTGTTTTGGGGTTTTATTTTGGTTCACATGAACAAAACCTAAAAAAAATTACAGTCCGTTGCCATTGGCATTTGTACAGTTATTCAAATGTATGACAGTCTTATTCACATTATTTCTGCAGAAAGGGAAAATTTTAATAAATATGAACAGCAAACCTAGGAGCTCTCATTAGTCAAAGAATATGAAAACGACACAAAGAGGATACGGAAGAGAAAGCTCACAGCAGATGAATCCGCTCTAAGAAATAAAGAACTTGAAACAATTTACCCAAACATTGACATAGCCTTAAGAATGTGCGTATCGACGGCAGTCAGCAATTGCAGTGGTGAGCGGAGTTTCTCCTGTCTAAAGAGAGTGAAAAATTATCTTCGCTGAACCATGACAGATAAGAGATTAAATTCATTAGCAATACTTAACACTGAATCAAACTTATTGCTATCTTTAAACTAGACGATATTATTGACAATATCGCAAAACAAAAATGTAGACGCAAAAATTTTTAATTTAATTGTTTTTTTTTTTTTTTTTTTTTACAATTTTCATTGAATGTGATTAGTACCAATTTTTAAATAAATAACTCATAACCTAATTTTTTTATTGATCTAATATTAATAAATTATTTCTAACTTTTACATAATTAATGATAACACACCATCATATGTCAACACACATGCACAGTCAGATCTGTTTCCCTGAGAGGCATCAAGGATTTCCATGTTCGTTTTGTCCTTCTTGATTTCTTCACTCTCATCACATATTTCATTCACGCCTAAGGGTAAGTATACGTGTCCTGGTCTACCTAAGTATCCCTACTAATAATATCTTGGAGTGACCGAAACCGCCTCCTTCTTAATATAGCAAAGTGTCAAGTGATGTCCTTCACTCATTCACATATAATAGTATAATCACCAACTACCAGCTATGCAATGAGACAATTTCTCGTTCTTTCGAAGTTAGAGATCTTGGGGTTGAATAAGACTCACAGCTTAACTTCCGTAATAATATTCATACACTCACTGTCACATGTTTTAAACGTCTAGGATATGTATCACGAAATCGCAAAAAATTTACCAACATGAATGCTTTAAATTTATTGTATACTTCTCTGATACGCTCGAAGATTGAGCACGGTATTGTATACACGGGAAAAAAAATTGTGGTTGCTACAACATCAGCTGTAGTTGAGGTTACTACAAGTTGGAGTAAAGACATGCCAACTCGAACTTGGAGTAACCTCTCTACCACACATGTAGTAACGCCAACTACAGTCATCAATGTTTACTACTACTAGTACTAGTTAAAATTCATAATATATGGGCGCTAGAGGGGTGCCGATGAGGTGCTTGTTTAGGGCGCTCTCGACATTTAATCCGCCTCTGCTAAGGGGCATGCGGCCAGTGAGGTTGTTAACGACGGAGGAAAAATAGTTCGGTGTTTAAATGTTGAATTAAAACTGTTACGTAAACACTTGTGAATACGGAAATTATTGATCGCTTTCTGTTATTGTTAACGTATATACAGGGGGTGGACAAAATAATATGAACACCATGCAATATAGTACATTTTGTTGCATTTTGGCAACACTGCTTCTGTGTAAATAATGTGATGCGTATGTATTGCACAGTTTACGTGCCAAGTCTTGTAGGTTATATTTAAGTGTATTATACGCTTTGTTCTGCGACGGTTAAAACAAGCGATCGGTTAATTGTGTGATCTCTCAGACATCGAAAGAGGGCAAATAGTTGGTGCTCGGTTAGCGGGAGCGTCTGTGACGAAAACAGCTGAATTGTTTAACGTTTCACGAGCGACAATATCCACGGTAATGACAGCACACAAAACATGATAAAACATCATCGGCGAAGAGGAATAGTGGGCGGAACCCAAAGTTAACTGACAGAGACTGACGAACATTAAAAATAATTGTGGCCAGACAACATAAAACTACCACGGCTAAAGTCACAGCAGAACTCAACACTCACTTGAGTAATACTTTTTCGACAAAAACAGCACGGCGAGAGCTCCACAAAGCTAACATTCATAGAAGGGCTGCAATTGCGAAACTCTTTATAACGGAAGCCAACGCTAAGCTGCGAAATAAGTGGTGCCATGATCATAAAACCTTGACCTTGATGATTGGAAGAATGTGGTATGGTCCGATGAATCATCGTTTACATTATTTCCTATAAACGGCCGGGTTTATGTATGGAGAACCCCAAAAGAAGCCTAAGATCCGGACTGCCTGCTTCCTACAGTCAAACATGGGGGAGGTTCCGTTATGATTTGGGCGCTATATCGTGGTATTCAGCTGGTCCTCTCATTCACATCACTGGCCGGATTACTGTGAATGAATATCTCGACATCCTCAATTATGAAGTTCTTACTATGACTAGCATATTGCTGCCAAACACTGCCATATTCTAAGATGATAATGCGCCCATACACACAGCCAAAAAGGTTCAGTCTTGGTTTGAGGAGCATCAGAATATCATCAAACAATCGCCAGACCTCAACATAATTGAACCGTTATGGTGAGTTTTAGAGCAGAGAGTGAGGGGCAGATTTCCATCTCCAACATCATTGAAGCAATTGGCGGATGTTTTGGTACAAGAATTGGACAACATTCCGTTGGAAACTATTCAGACACTCTACGAATCTATTCCGCGAAGAATTTCAGCTGTTCTGAAAGAAAATGGTGGCCCAATACCTTATTAATAAATAAATATTGTGTATATGTGAGGTGTTCATATTATTTTGTACATCCCCTGTAAGTGTATTGATCAGAAAATTTGTAAAATATTCACTTGGCTAGAAATTTTACAGTTTCACTTGGCGACGCATGAATAAAGTGACGTGGCCTATGTCAATGTTAATTTTGCACAATGGTGGACGAATACACAATGTGCAAACAACAAGTATAAGTGCTCAGTTTACCGGGAACAGCCTATATCAGCCCCTATCTCTTGGAAAAGGGGGGAGGGGAGGGCGGGGTGAAAAGGAGGGGCAGGCAACCTGGAAACGCAGCGTGGAATTATTTTAAAAAATTTATGGGAAAATATTAACTCCTTCAGTAAGTCCAGAAATACGAAGATAAATTAGTTTTAAAAGTTCAAAGTATCTATGAAATAATAGTTTATCTCTGTAGTGTTAATGGCGAAAGCAGAGGCGATAGTGGTATATTCTCGTCGCTACTAGTGGATGGCTTTGAAAAAAAATGAAAGGATAAAACCGAAAAGTGGTTATAACGGACGTGTTTTTTTTTTACGCAATGTGGCAGACATTAATCTACTAGGTTACACGTTCACCCCTCGTGATCCGTCGAATGGATTCCAGCAATCGTCAATGACGTCTCCCTTCACTGTGACAGTTACATCGCCGATCAGCGCCTGGAGAATATCTCAAAAGACAGCAACAGAAACAACGGAGAAAGTTTTACAGCATGCAACAGACAAAAGAGAAAGTTCCTCATTATGCAGTAGCCAACCAGACACAAAACCCGTTCGCAGAGCTTCGCGCAGCCAATCAGAGAAAGGGGACGCTCACATCAAAGGAACTGCAACGCAATTTCGCTTCTGTGTCCTTATATGTTCTGTGTCTGTATTGTAGCAGATTATTTTATATTTTCATAACCAAGCCTCATTACCAAAATTGAGTAAATATAACACGACAATGACCACATAGAAATACAATGTTATATATTTTCCTTCTTGTTGTGCTTTAATAGTACACATTTTTATCTTTCGACGGCTGTTACTTATTTGCATATATTTCTACTACTATTATCTTAGCTAATAGGGAATGTTCGGGTCATACGAAAACACATCACTAAACATCAACATAACTCAATTAATTTAGTGATTTAAACAAAACATTTTTTTTGATTATGTGATTTCACATGGTTATTTGAATCCTATTTCAGTAAATATGGAAAGGAAGCAAATTTAATCCAAAATTTTCTTCGATAGTATATCGTGCTCATGCTCTAAGTACTATAGAAACGCCGCCGTAACTTAGGACTTGGGAGCTTTGCCAATGTCGGGCCACTTCTCCCCGGGAAAGGAAGCAATTGGACGACGGAGGTACGGCGGGTGAGAGGGAGTGCCTGCATATTCGTCTGTCTGACTGCCAGCTACTTGTGGTTGGTGCTGTGCAAGTTGTTCTTTCTCTCTCTTTCACTTGGTTAGACGGAGCCAAGCCCATTCTTAGGCCGGCGCGACCATAGTTCGCTTTTAACTCAACACTTTGAAAATCGACAACCGCAAATTATCGTAGCCCGCAACTGCTTTAGCACTGGTTGTAGTACTTGCGTAATCACATTTAATCGCAACTAAATACGAGGTGGTGTTTCACTACGAGCTCTGTTTGCAAGAAAGTACTTTATTGATCTACGTTTACACACTATCACATTCAAAACAGTTCCCTTGCAAAGCAATGCAATGCTGTCGGCGTTCCTGCCACTTCTGGAATGTGCCCTGGAATGTGCCCTGGAATGTGCCCTGGAATGTGCCCTGGAATGTGCCCTGGAATGTGCCCTGGAATGTGCCCTGGAATGTGCCCTGGAATGTGCCCTGGAATGTGCCCTGGAATGTGCCCTGGAATGTGCCCTGGAATGTGCCCTGGAATGTGCCCTGGAATGTGCCCTGGAATGTGCCCTGGAATGTGCCCTGGAATGTGCCCTGGAATGTGCCCTGGAATGTGCCCTGGAATGTGCCCTGGAATGTGCCCTGGAATGTGCCCTGGAATGTGCCCTGGAATGTGCCCTGGAATGTGCCCTGGAATGTGCCCTGGAATGTGCCCTGGAATGTGCCCTGGAATGTGCCCTGGAATGTGCCCTGGAATGTGCCCTGGAATGTGCCCTGGAATGTGCCCTGGAATGTGCCCTGGAATGTGCCCTGGAATGTGCCCTGGAATGTGCCCTGGAATGTGCCCTGGAATGTGCCCTGGAATGTGCCCTGGAATGTGCCCTGGAATGTGCCCTGGAATGTGCCCTGGAATGTGCCCTGGAATGTGCCCTGGAATGTGCCCTGGAATGTGCCCTGGAATGTGCCCTGGAATGTGCCCTGGAATGTGCCCTGGAATGTGCCCTGGAATGTGCCCTGGAATGTGCCCTGGAATGTGCCCTGGAATGTGCCCTGGAATGTGCCCTGGAATGTGCCCTGGAATGTGCCCTGGAATGTGCCCTGGAATGTGCCCTGGAATGTGCCCTGGAATGTGCCCTGGAATGTGCCCTGGAATGTGCCCTGGAATGTGCCCTGGAATGTGCCCTGGAATGTGCCCTGGAATGTGCCCTGGAATGTGCCCTGGAATGTGCCCTGGAAGACGTCTTTCCGCAGCATGCCAAGCAGCTGCTGTGATTCGCGCTGGAATTCCGCAATGGAGGCGAAACGGAAGGAGCGAAATCTGGCGAGTAGGATAGGTGCGGAGGCACGGCCGTGTTATTTCCGGCGATAAACTCACATGCGAGGAGTACTCAGTGACCATGTACATTGTCGTCGTGGAGAACCCAGTTTCTCGCGCGCCACAAATACGGATGCTTCCACCTGATGTCCTCCCTGAGACGCCATAAAAAAACTGCAGCAGCCCGCACTTTTGACGGCCTGGCCCCTGGAGAGGAATTCTCGATTTACGATACCGGGGATGTCGAAAACGACGATGAGCCTGCACTTGGTCGAACTGCTGACCTGCCTCGCCTTTTTCAGTCGTGGAGATGACGAGCTCTTCCACTGCGGAGTCTGTTGCTTCGTCACAGGTTCGTATCCGTACACCCAAGTTTCGTTACCGGAAATAACCCGACATTATGGTGGTCAAGCACGAATTGCAGAAGAACCTTGCCACGCTTCGATACTAAGATATCTAGAGTACATTACAGAAATGGCAGGGATGCTTGAGTGCTATATTGCTGTAAAAAAGATTTATTTTAAAGGCGATAGTATTTAAATTTAGATAAATAAAGAACTTTCTTGTAAAGAGAGGTAGTCTCGAAACTTTTGATACCAACTCGTATACCGGATATCCGAAATTAATGTTTACATTTGTTATACATTAAAATCAAAGAAACTCTCAAAGACAATATAATGTGACTGCGTGTATTTGATGATGTAAGGACAACGGCGGGTGTGTGCAAGTGCGTGTATACATTCTGCTGTTGTCTATTCCATTGGCAGCCACGAGCGGCAGCACTACAATTTTAAAGGAAATTGTGGAAGTGACAAGGTTTTCTTTCGAGCAATTGAAGTTGATTTTGAAGTGTCACTGGAAATGTGAGGACATGACGATGGGCGAGAAGATGGAGAGCAGGATTCAATGCCACCATGGGAGCTCGTCACTTGGCCTAAAATACACTTGGCCTAAAAGTCATCTAGCCTAAAATTTGAGGAAAAGTTTCATTTTACCAAAAGTTATTTGGCCTAAAAGTCACTTGGCTTAGAAGTAATTTGGCTTAAAATCACTTGGCCTAAAGGTACTTTGCTTAAAGTCACTTGGCCTAAAAGTCAGTTTGCCTAAAAGTAATTTGGTCTAAGTCATCTGGCCTGAAAGTCAGTTGGTCTATAAGTCATTTGGCCTAACAGTCATTTAGCCTAAAATTCACTTGGCATAAGTCACTTGACCTAAAAGTCACCTAGCCTAAAAGTCACTTGGCCTAGTCATTTAACCCATTTCGCCAAAAATAATTTTAGAGCAAATTATATGTACCCACTACCATCACTTGTAAGAATGACACAGTTATGTGATAAGTTGGAGAGTTTAGTTGAGAGATTTGGGCGGCTCTTAACAACAAGGTTTTGAGAGCCGATGAGGGCGAAATGAGGTGAGAATGGAGCAGCGCCCGAATGCAAGGGAGGGGGAAACGGGAGATACCAGAGAAAACCTGCCAACCAACAGCATCGTCCGGCACGATTCCCACTTGCGAAAATCTGGGAGTGACCCAGCCAGGGAATGAACCCGGCTCGCCTTGGTGGGAGGCGAGCGGCCTAACCGCTTAGCCACCGCGGCGCCAAGTTTGAGAGGGACATAACTATGTGTGATGTGAAGAAAGGACAGAGTGGCAAGAAGTGAACGACAACAGACGAAGTAAGGGTGGGGGCTGTGTTGCATATTTTCACACGTTCGCCCGGGAAGTCAAAGTCCGTACAGCAATCTGCGTGTATGTCTGGTATCAGTAAATCAAGTGTCCATCGCATTTTAAAGCAAGTAAGGTGGAGGCCCTACATTCCCATAGTTACTCCACACTAGAATGAAGACGATCTAGATGCGTATCGAATTTTGTGAGTGGGTTGTGAATGTGTGCAACGACAACGAACATTTTGCTGATGTGATTGTTTGGTCCGATGAGGTAAGCTTGAAAATGAATGGATCTGTCAATTACCACAACTGTGGTACTGGGCCGATTAAAATACCCACATTGTGGTACAGCAAGCAGTTAATCTTCTTGGGTTAACAGTGTAGTACGGAATGTCAGCCAGATGACTTAAGGGGCCATTTTTTTAATGGAGGAGTGACCGGTGAAAGTTACCATATCATGTTGCAGGTAAACGTTGTGTCATCTGCTCGCTAACTGTACTCAGATGACGATTGCTTTTTCCAGCAGGACGGTGCGCCGCTTCATCATCATCGAGGCGTATGGACGTTCCTGGATGACACATTTTTTGGGAGGTTGATAGACCGACGAGGAAGTGTTGGGTATACACCCAGATGTCCAGATTTTAAGCAGTTAGATTTTTATCTGTGGGGAACTCTGAAGAACACTATGTACGTCACAAAGCCACAGACGCTGAAAGCCACGAGACGCGGTTGTGACCGCCTGTGAATGCACTCCCATGGGGAACTGTAGCTGCTGTTTGTCGTTATGTTAAACAGTGTTGAAGACGTTGTCTTGCTACTGACGATGGACATTTTTAAACTTTGTGATAATTATTAATATTCGCACACCCCCAGTGTTGTCCTTAGAGCATTAAATACATTTAGTTCCATAAGATTGTCTTTAACGTATACTCTGTCATTCACATTCAAAGAGTGTAAACATTAACTTGGAACATCGGTATAATTTCAGACCAGCTGTTTACGAGACTAAAGAATATACACAGCTTCGACAACAAATTAAATCACCCAACACGCGAGGGCCTTATCCAATTGCCTTCTAGTTTCTTCTGTGTACAATATTGTCCCTAAGATACTTCTAACGTAAAGTCCTATATTTTGGACACTGTGACTGAAAGAGGTCATGTTGATTTACTGCTGTGAAATATGAGTTGTTCAGCTTTATGTATTATTGCAAGTGAAGTGTTTATTAAAATAAGAATATAATTAAAATATTTCTAGTTTGTTTACGTTAAAATGGGAGCTGATGTAATCTTTATGTAAAAGTTCACCAACTAAGTCACTCACCACTCCGCTCTCACCAACTCGCCAATAAACCCACTCACCCATTCACGAACTCACCCACTTACGCAATCACTAACTTGCCAAAACCCACTTATTAACCCTCTCACCAAGCCACACAATCATTCGCCCACTTGGTCACTCACTCAAACACTTTCTCACCACACACTCACTCACTCCCTCACTGTCCCACAGACAACATAGCCATCCATCACTCACAAACACACCCGCTCAGCCACTCATTCATTAAATTACGCATCCTCCAATCACTCATTCATTCGATTACTCATTCTCTCAATCACTTATATACTCACTCAAATCACCCACTGATCAAATCACGCACAAGCCCACTCACCCACCTACTCGTTCGCTGATTGCCTCACTCACCCTCTCATTCTCCTACTCACTCACACTCTCACTCACCTTATTCATTCTCACACCTGCCCTCCCAATCACTCACGAACACTAACACTTTCTCTCACTTTCCCATACGGTTTCAGTTTGCTGTCCTTATTAAGTCCCATGCTTCCATGATACATTTCTGCTTTCCGAGGGTGGCCTCTTTTGAAATTGTGTTTAACTCACATCTAAAACAGTATACACGTCCATGGTTTACCTGGAATACGCGCGCGGAGCCTGGTTTTTTGAAAAGGAACGACTTATCGACATGATTAGCAAATATACATTGAGCGCTGTATTCAGGCTAAACTGCGAGAGATTGGGAGAAAGCACAGTAGCTTGCATTCAGTTGTAAATTTGGTCAACAGTAACTGAAGACGTGGTGTGTTGTGGAAGGCAGGTTCAACGATGAGGAGTATCGTTGGGTTGCGTACGAGAACTGGACCTACACCAGGACCTTCAACGTCTCCGAGGACATGATACAGAAGAGGCGGGTGGTCGTCGTGCTCTACGGCGTCGATACCATCGCCGACATATACCTCAACGACCACCTACTCGGTTCCACGGCCAACATGTTTGTCAGGTAGCACAGCGATACTCATTTACCATTCACAGCATTTCATTCGCTTCATCTGTCTCAGTTCAGTTTCCACCCTTATAATTCCGTAAACTGTAACTCATCTACTTTTGATTTAGCTCATCAACTAATTTCTACTCATTTCCAGTATTGTGGTTTAGTTTTCATTTGTGTAGTTCAACTTTCACCTTTCTAGTTTAATTTTCACTCGCCCATTTGAATTTCAAAAACATTAGATTATTTTCTACTTGTAATAATAATTTTCAGAGGTCAAATGCAGTTTTTAATCAAACAATTTAATGTTAAATCTTCCAACGTACTTTCACCTCCTAGGTATTCGTTTTTATTTTCACAGCTTAGTGTTCATTCGCGTGGTTTAATTTTCAATCCCTAATCGTAATTTTTACTACAACAATTTGGTTTACACCCATAGTTTTAGTTTTTTCTCTTGCAGTTAATTTTTCAATTGTCTACTGTTTTTTCGCTTTTCACAGATTTTATTTTTCAATAATATAATTAATTTTTACGTGTTAAATGTAGTCTTGACTTGTACAGCTTTGTTTTCACTCGTATGATTTCTTTTCTTGGTAAAATGTAAGCTAAACGTATACATTTTAGTTGACTTCTCACAAGAAAAATGAAATTTTTACACGTACAGTTTACTTTCTACTCGTAAATTTAGTTTTCACTTCTACAGTGGAGTTTTCACTCATACAGTTCAGTTTTAATTGGGAAAATGCAGATTTCTGTCACACAGTTTAGTTGAGACTGGTACAGCCTAGTCGTGACGGAGTCTGGTGCAGCGTGTACCGAAGGCGTGATGTGGTCGCAGGTACCAGTTCGACGTGAAGCAGGTGCTGCGCTCTAGCGGCAACGTGTTGAAGGTGGCGCTGCACTCGCCAACGCTGGAGGCGGCCTCCAGGTACCGCGAACAGGCGCAGAGGTACGTGGTGCCGCCGAGCTGCGTCGACGACGCCTTCCACGGCGAGTGCCACGCCAACTTCCTGCGCAAGATGCAGGCGTCCTTCGCCTGGGACTGGGGCCCCGCCTTCCCCTCCGTCGGCGTCTGGCGCCCCGCCGAGCTCGTCGCATACGATACCGCCTACCTGCGCGACGTCACCGTCAGGTACCCACACTACACACTCGCTCTCGTTCCATACAGTCTTCCCGATCACGCATCGTCAGTACAACTGACAAAATCATGTAGTCATTCTGTGATGCAGACGTCTGTTTATGTTTCATTTTTCCAATGAGCCCGTGTCTCACAAAAGAACTATCATAATCCTGGCACTCAGTGAAGGGTAAATTACAAAACAACGCAAAAAGGTTATTACGAAAATACATCTTATGGTCGGTCGTTATCAAGTTACAACCCTACGCATGTCAGCAGTTGGTAATAGGTACACCCCGATTTGCGTACAGTCTGTATTTATGTATTAACTTAAGTAAATGTTCCAGGTATTATTGTACTGCTAACATCTCATTTTGAACTCCGAGAGTAGTATATAAATGTAGGTTTTGGCGCAAGGTATTGGTGAGTAGGAGCCAGTAGCCATCAACTATTTTGGATGATACCACAGCAACAGATAGCTGGAACTGCACATACACGCCATCGTGAATTTCTTTCGCTTGCTGCCACCAGGGGTACTGATTACATAGTCGCCGATCGCTCCAGCCACCATCTTGTTTCTGACGTCGTCCACCGAGGGTTCTGACAGCTCCCCTCGCCTTATTCATTGATCTCCCCACCCGATATCTTGTTTCCGTTATTGTCTGTTAAATAGTGCTAGCATATAGTTGTAGTATAGTTTGGAGAAAGCAGGCATAAGAGGATTGGGGATCGGATTTAGAATTCGTGCACTATCCTAGATTTTGGCACTAGATGGCCAACCGAAAGTTCAAGATATCTCATTTTCCCCTCAAAATCGCCCTTTGGCTTTCCAAAATACCCATTTCGCCTCCAAAATTTCCCGTTTTTTCTTGTAAACACAAACATTTCACAATATGTAGAAAAGTGCTTCACTGCCCAATGCGGCTGCTCAATGAGGCTAAAGATTCAAAAAGGTAGTTGAAATGTCAGCCACAGTAAGCAAACAAGATACCATTATAGATAAATTTTAAAACATTTCAAGCTTAACTGTACAATTTAGCATACAACAGGAGTTGCATTTTAAAGACGAATATGAAATGATGTAATCATTAAGTAGCCCCTATAAGAGGACTACCATAATGGATACAAAAATCTTAGGTTTGCCCCTTATACCTTCTCCTCACCAGCGACCCATAACTCAAACCCATCCGACACACCACCAAACGTCTCAATTGCCCCTAACCCCCTTTCACCACTCCACACTCCTAACCAACATCACCCTCAACCCCAACATCACCCTCTAATGCACGGCCATTAAACCTACCATCTCATCTTTATGTGCGAATCCTCAAATTGCATCGATTTACCCCTCCCACACCTCACTCTCTTAATCCAACCTCACACCCTTGCCACCCTTTTCAACCACAATTATCTGATAACTTGCCTCGACGAATCAATTTCCGACACATATAAGATGTGACAATGTGGAATCGAGGAGCCATCTACCATCTAGGAGTCAGTATAACCAAAACAAAAAACAGTTGTTAATTAAAATTTATTTAATATATGATAATATTTAATGACATAATAATGTAGTGACGCAGGTACCGCCACTGTCGAGGACATGGTGGCTTATCTGGTCAGAGTTAATGTCCTCCAGGCACCGAATAAANTGACGCAGGTACCGCCACTGTCGAGGACATGGTGGCTTATCTGGTCAGAGTTAATGTCCTCCAGGCACCGAATAAAAAGTGCTTGGAGGTTGCGGGTATTATAATGAGGTAGACTATCACTGTTGTATTTTGAAGTACGAATATATTNTAAAAAGTGCTTGGAGGTTGCGGGTATTATAATGAGGTAGACTATCACTGTTGTATTTTGAAGTACGAATATATTTTCTCGTATATATTCACAAATACACAACATCAAAACTTTCGAGGTGCGGTACTGTCATAATTTGTTTACTCGTATTCACGGGGCGAATTCGTGGTTGAGTGGGGCTTCTTTGGACGACGAATTCTATACTTAACTCAGCGGTGAGTGTGGGTAGGCTGTCATCTGGGAATGAGTTCCAGCGAAGTGGTAGGCCGTGGAAGCCGGCCCGCCGGTGCTGATTCTCCCTGGGCTGCTGTTCGGACTCGTACTCACGTCTTCTCGCGATTTCTTCCCGCAACTCTTCCCTTGGCTCGGTGATGATCAACTGTCCCCCCTCTACTCTCGAAACGGGGTTTTTATGCTTGCAAGCCCCCCAGTCTTAATTGTCGGCACGTGGCGCCTTGTAGGGGTGGGAAGGAGGGGAGGGGTGAAGTGGAATAGCTCCGAACAAAGCCTTCCACCACACGTGTCCTCGCTTAATTGTCGGCACGTGGCGCCTTGTAGGGGTGGGAAGGAGGGGAGGGGTGAAGTGGAATAGCTCCGAACAAAGCCTTCCACCACACGTGTCCTCGCTTAATTGTCGGCACGTGGCGCCTTGTAGGGGTGGGAAGGAGGGGAGGGGCGGGGGTAATACCTCGGCACCAATACAGCTCGTCAGTATTTCTTCCGTGGTGCGTATTTTCTGCGTTCAGGCGAACTACACGTGATAATTTGCTGATAACTCGAAAAAGCCCTGCACTCCACAGATCTCGCGGTGGGCGAGAGGTGTCCAGGGTGAAGGGGGTGAAGGGGGAAGGCCTACTCTTCAGCTCCACGTGTACCGGAATTTTCCACCTGCCTGTGGTTCCACGTGCCGTCTCGTAGGCGCCAGCGAAGTGCGCTAGGCGGGGGGTGGTGTGAGGGGGTGATGGATGTGAGCCAATGTCGTGCTATAATCCCTAAACTGGCACGCGACAGTAGTAATGCATATATACGGATTATTTTTTTTTTTGGAAAATTCTAATAATAAATATTATGGAATAGAGTAAAACTCATACTTTACCCTGATAGTCATGAACATATAAAAAGAAAAATCATGTTGGGTGCATGTGGATTTGGACCCGCAATTCTAAGGTTAAAAGGTTCTCACACTAACCATTCGCCTGTGTGAACCAAAGATAATTTGAGAAGTTTGAATACTTATACAAACCAAGCAGGTGCTACTCCAATTGATAATTATATTTCTTCGTAGTAACACTTAATTATTATTAATGAAATATAATGTTTTATATTTATTTGTTACTCTGTTTATACTTTTTTGAACCAATGAATTTATAGACCCTTGCATGTATATGACCGCAATTATTGTCAAGAATTGCTTAAATTCAATGTAATTTTTACAAATATATCAAAGAATATTTTTAATTCATGACATTTAGCATTTAAAAATTTAAAAACGGAAGTATAGCAAGTGACGAGATAGAAATAGTATTTTTTAAGACGAATTCGACTACGGCGTCCCAATTGTTGATTGTAGGCCTCCATTCAATGTCATATTGAATATTGTACTTGTTAGCAAGCTACTTATATTCTTTTAAAGTAACCTCTCCGAGTTTGTGCAACCAAACCTTAACATGAGCATGGTATATTGACATTTCTTCAAGTCGTGTTGTAAGCATAGTAGCTATAAGACTCAAGTATTTTTATAGGCATAGTTGACCATAATTTACGAACAGTGATATGGCTAGACCATTGAAACTGAGTACGTGGGAATCATTTCCAGCTCTGAGAATGTAGGCGTGACACGTGTTCGGCAAGTTGATGTCTCGTAGCCATAACGACATGTTTCGCAATCCATTTTGCACATGACTGTTTCTACTGTACATACAAGGCTCTTGAAGTTTTGCTTTTCTGACCTCTGTAGATTTCCTTCCTTAAAGGCAACAAATAACACAAGTAGTATTGGCAGTTTTTTTTTGCGTTAGCACGTAATGTTAAGGAATGAATATATGAACTCAATTTGTAAACCCGCACTGGTGAATTATTTACTGATAGACAAATAATGAATTTTCGTCTGTAGCCCAACAGGTCATTGGGAAATAAAAATTTCTCAATAAATTCAGTATATTGTGGTAGGAACGGAAGATTACTATGACTTTAAATTCAATGTATGGAACTTGCCATGTTATATATAGCCTTATTCACCTAGAAATACCGCTGGCATTTAGAAAAAAATTAAATATAGGACACACAGCTCTCAATGGAAAACATTATACATTTTTTGAAGTAGGAGAGAACACAAATTCTCTCTCTTACATACGCCACTGAGTTAATTGGTTTTTAGGGTAGTATATTAGTAGTTAGAAATAGTTCCTTCTAGCACATCTAGCTGCTGGCTAAAGAGCCGTGGCGCCATGGCAGACATCTCGGATTTACCTTTTTCCCTTTTTTCCCCATGCAATTTCCATTTTACCCTCGGAATTCCCATAAATTAACTCAAAAAAGCCAAAATTTCCCGAATATCTCTTAAAACCAAAAATATCCCCCCCCCCCAAATTTCTGTTACCAAAATTCATATGAGTCACTAAGTCCGAAAATAGCAGGTATCCCTCCAATGTGGCTAAATTACTCCTTTTGGAAATGAGGGTTCCAGGGTTTATCCAGACATTCATGATCTGTCATTCCATGCCACCACCATCCATCTTGTCTGAAGAATGTTTGAGTTCATAGCCCTGTCATACAACTTCTCTCATTCTGTCCAGTCTCTCTCACCCCATGCCTGTTCTCTCTCGCCTGCTGTAACCCTTAAGGTGTCCTCTTACTCCTTCTGGTCTCATTTACTTTCTCTCTTGTTTTTTTCTCATCCTATCTCATTCCTTCCTGTCTCTCGTCCATTATATCCACTGAGAGGAGGGTTATCATATTCCTCCCAGTCTCCTTTATTTTTTCTCTTTCCTCCCTCTTGCTTTTCGAGCCATCAATGTTGGATGTTCCACCATCACCATCGCCTGCTGTATGCGCCAAATTTGATTCCCGCATCCACCACCAAAGTGTGCTAAGCCATTTTTGATTCTTGCGCCCGCCATCAACATGTTTCAAGTTCTACAGTTTGAAGCTGGGAGCGCCAGTGTTATCGCAGCCACTTTTTGTGTGTTGGTTCACTCGTCGCCTGCAGGGGCGCGCTAGTATCGGGGAGTGTAGTTCAAACAGTAACTGCCTGGAGCGGTAGAAATTATTATTTTTTTAGTTGGTAGTCGTTTTGGAACTTAAAAAAAAATGCTAGAGGCTTACTGGACCATGCAGGTACCCCTGGGGTCAGAAGTCGAGCTTCTTGCTCACAAGACCACTGTCAAATCTAGGAAAGTAGGACATTTAATGACGAATATGTTTATAGTAGTTACCATCCCGAGCATTCGGACAGGCCCCCAAAGTTAATATATAATGCAATTGCATGGTTAGAGGAATAAATAAAGTAAATACCTGCATCAGCCTACACAGTCACCAGACAATAAGCTTGGCATCGTGAAAAAAAAGGATGTTTAATTGTTTAATATATGTTCGTCATGACATAGGCATTACAACCCGACGAAGAAAAGTACCGCAGGGGAAGTATGCCCTAAGCCATCGTATAAGAATAGATGGCTGTAATTCCCGAACACTTTAAAGATATAGTCGTTAAGTTCATAACATAGGCATCACTCCCGATGTCGAATAGGACACTAGAGACAATTACACCCTAAGCATAGTTGGCCACCATTTCCGAACAGTTTAATATATAGTCTTTAAATTCATAATATAGGCACAATCCTCGATGGTGAATAGAATGATAGAGACAATTCGGCTTTAAGATCTCGTATAAGCAAAGTCGGCTGTAATTTTCGAACTGTGTAAGAAGAGTCACCAAATTCATAACATAAGCATCACCCGTGGCGACGAAAAGGACTGCAGGGTCAAGTACACCTTATACCCTCTTATAAGTGTAGTTGACCACCATTTCCCATCCGCAGAAGCTATATCCCCCAAATGCATATCATATTCATTGCCTTCAACGACGAGTGGCATGACAAGGTCAATGGCACCCGTAAGCCCTCGTATATGCATAGTCGGCCACCATTTCCCATCTTCCGAAGCTAGTCACCAAATTCATATAACAAACGCATCGTTCCCGACATCGTACGGGTGGCAGGGTCCATTACACCATAACTTCTTCCTTGTAAGCATAGTTAACAACCATTTTC
The DNA here is from genome assembly GCA_002778355.1 of Clitarchus hookeri. Classification (NCBI taxonomy): domain Eukaryota; kingdom Metazoa; phylum Arthropoda; class Insecta; order Phasmatodea; family Phasmatidae; genus Clitarchus; species Clitarchus hookeri. The sequence goes on from NQII01001828.1 coordinate 241,768, forward strand.
AACCTACTGAGGCCATAGTCGCCAAATTTAAAGCATATGCATCGCTCCCAACATAGAACAGGGCAGCAGGGTCAATTATGCATTAAACCTACTTTTAACAAAGTTGCCTATCATTTCTTATCTGCGAATTCTACGACCGCCAAATTCATTTCACTGGTATCATTCCTGGATGCAATCAATGCGATAAGGAAAATGAGGACCCCAAGCCCTGTTATAAGCATAGAAGTATGTAATGTTGGAACTATTTAAGTTCAGCTAACATGTAACAGTCAACCATACATATAAATAAAATTAAGGAAGGTATTCATACGATTTCGTTGCAAGCATGTCGTAGTAGTTAGCAGTTATTGATGCATGTAGGATTGTAGGGGTGCCTGAAATAGCAAACACATGCGCGCTGGCCCGTACTCACTTGTCACTCACCGACAACCACCAGCACATAGTCTGCTACTGCAAGTGTTATACATACATAAATAATTGTGAGCACGGGTAACATGCAACAACCATCCTTACACAAAATAGTTAGGGTATACAGTTCATGCTGCGAGCAATATGTATGTTGTCGAGGGGAGGGAGTTACAGCATCATTTATACATATAAATAAACACAAGCAGCCTGACATGTGTGCCAGCATCCCCATACCTCACCACTATGATTAGTCCTTAACAATAACAGCCCAAACTTTGGAAAAATAAAGATGTATACAATTGCACCGTAGCAAGGTTTTAGGTAGCCACCAGTTATATTAAAATATGAACAAGTTAATACAAATAAACACCATTGCTCTAACAAGAGGTGTCGCGGGAACTGCATGTACGATATATGAAAACCTCTTGTACATTAAAAATCGTTCACGTTACAATAAAAAATACCCATTGGTTCTGCAGACCATAATAGTGATATCAGCGTTACCAGTGCACCAAGAACTTTCGTAAAAACTAGAATGCTCAAGGACATGTAAAGAGCATATGCTCACAAGGACCAACCTCAAAAAAAATTCTACAATGTACAAAGTGCGATACACATTATGGGACTTGCATGGACTATGTTCCTTTGCTTGCTACAAAACAACATACATTAAAATCATTTGTCGCGCAAGAGAGACGACACTACTAAACACTGATGCAAACAGATATAAACAATAATTATAATAGCAAATAGTTATAAGATCTTACCAACCACTGCAATCACACAAGACCAGGCTGCCCTGGTTACAAAAGAATAGCAAACAACTTCCTTACGAACCGATTGAAACGAAACCGCCACATCACTCGCAGCAGAACGCATCTGACCGGGTCGATGATGTGCGATCAACTAACATCTTGGGAATCTGTAAGGCTGCCCCAGGTGGTCGGCCGGTGGCGCGATCACCATGCAGGTCTCGACAAGTCGAAGGTATGGTACATAATAGCCGAAAGAGAGGCGTCAGGCTCCAGGGTGGCAGACCAGCCGAGTCACACATGTACTTCCCTTTACGAGAGTAATTCTGTTATATAATAAAAGGTAACAATTAAATTCGTTTTAAATATTATATACATTAACTTATTTGAATAGATACCATTTATAGTACTAGAACTATAAGCACATTATGAAACGAATTAGCCATGAATCGCTCGCCACAATTTTTTTATAATTATAGAAATATAATTAAATGCACGAACTTTGTAATGATGAATAGTGAGGTATCACAACACACATACATTTTAAAAATGTATGTACTCTTCTTTTAGAAGACCCAAAACAAAGAGAGAAGAGGTTTACCTTAACTAAAAAACCAGTGTAGCTGTTTAACACCAAGAATACCCGGAAGCCACAAGTGCAACTCTTAGCTATCGATGTGAACTCAATGGAAGCACAGACCACAATGACCGTCCTACCTTTCCGTATATGGTATACATTACCGACCAACAAAGCAGCTCGGCACTTAGAAGTGTTGTAATTACGATACCCTAGACAAAACATACTTTATTTTTACATATGCTATTGAAGTTTTATGGGAAATAACTTATGTACCCTGGCAGTGCTGGAGACATTGCACTGTCATTGAAAATAAGGTAACGCAGGTTCAATCCCCTAGAGAGTCCAATAATTTTACAGGTAAAAATACAACATGATAAGTAATTAAAAAACTTATGTGTGTTATATCTACATATTTAAGTATCGAGCACATCATGCAACAATCGCAATAAACTATATCTACAGCAAAATATTTTTGTACCCGAACATACTCAATGTATATTCATCTCAAATACTTGCAGCCTGCCAGGCATTTATTCTTAGAACATAGAAATAAAAAAAATTGCATTTATTCCTGTTATTGAACAAATCACACATAAATATAATATGTCATCCAATAAAGCCTCTATGTCTGATTTCATCAATAATCCAATGTATCTCTTCACTGACAGAAATATATCCACTCTTTGTAATGGAACCAACACCCACAGTCTAACAACCAGGTCATTGGGATCTTCAGAAAATAAGCAGCTAGACATCACGTCACTCTTCGCAGACGAATCACGATACATATCTGCATGTATGTTCTTCTGTGATGAGTAGGTTGTGAGATATTTCTGGGCGAGAGTAGTAGATTCGAATCCATGTTTCTTCTGCCCCAACTTCAAGTAGCCCTTATCTTCAGCAACATGCTTACGCTTTTGCATTGCAGATGTCGGGACTTCATCATCAGTAAAATATGCATATTTCACATCACCACCAGCAGCCTTGGAGGTCACATTTTCGTTCTCTTCGCCAAGACTAGTTGTAACATCTTCATTTTTCTCTTTACGTGTTAGCGATGCATGTTTGTTGTTCACAACTTCTGACGATCTGTATGGCACGCACTTTCCCTCATGCATGTCTACAACACCCGTATTTCCGTCTTCAAACACTGTTTCGGAACACAATGCAGACCCAGGTAATGTTATGGGCGCTCGAACTATCGTTAGTTTACATGGTGAATCGACAGGAGGACTAGCCATCTTGCGACAATAAGTTCAATGCATGCTGTCTTGTGCGAAGGTGCGTTACCTTTACATCTACCAGTTGGTCTCTTTAGATTATCGCTTCTACCAAATGCTGCATCACACATATCACATGTTAGTATTCTGGAGGTTGGTTTTTTTTTTACATTCGCTCTTTTAATGACGATATGCATGGCAACTTTTAATGATGACCTTGCCACAGTGACTGTATTGTTTTCCATGTAATTGTTTAACCCTCTGTGAAGGTTTGCATGTAGTCGTACAGGGCATACTCAGTTGTACATACCTCAGTGGTTTTCATCATCTTCAAGCATATGTGAATTCAAACACTTGCACTACTACGCAGTGCTGACCCCTCACTGCTGTCTCCTCACAGCTACCTTCGTGCAGTACCGGTGACACACATGTCAGTTTAACAACTGTGTGAATTTCTGCAGTTGCAGTAATTTATACCTCCATTCTGCCAGTCGAATACAAAGCTATGTTGTAATTCTCTTTGTAGTGGGCTAGAAGGAAATCAATATGCACCTAATTGTTGAGTGGCCTAAGTGAATTTGTACTCAACTGTAGCTTATATATCCTATATAATGTCCAACCAGAGCCCTTTCCCGTGTATTCTCCTTCCTCTTGGCAAATCTTCTGTATACTAGCTTCAACACTGTCTTCTATTTCGTACATATTATACATAGGCACATTCGAGGTCTTGAAGGCTCTCTTACTATATTAATTTTCATGTGGTTCTGGTTTGGGAAATTTATATTCCAACCATGTATTATATTTTACACCACCTTCTTTTTCCATCTCATAAATAAGTTGATCTATAATATTCTGTTTCATATGTTTGAGATGTGTACAAATATATTTCACCATGACTGATGAATTAGTTGCAACATACATCTTCAATAGATCGCGGAAAGCAGATTCTTTCAGTATGAATCCATTGTTATTTGGTAAGCTTGCAACACATGCAGTAGGAGCTTTATATGTACATATTTTGACATGATTGTCATGCGACTCACGACATATTTTTGCCTTATGGAGATGTATTTCATGTCACACTTTGTCTGGAAAGTTTGTTACTTCATAACACGTGAACTGACGACCACACTTATAACAGCTATGAGTTAAGTAAGCCCAGCTCGTCTTCTTCAAACATTTTCCAGTATTCTCATGTTGATGGGAATTGCAACTTTACTTAAAAGTCTTGCCGCAGTAGCAACAAGAATATCTTAATACCTGTGGAGAATGGTCTCCACTGTTCATACTCAGGTCTGATGTTGCCGATGGTGACTGCACCAGTATCCAATGCAGCAGATGCCTGACCTTCACATGTATTTGATGCAGACAATACACTACTTTGCTTAGCTGGCATGGGAGAGAGTTCATGTCTTTTTAAGTAATCACGCCGTCCAAATTGAGACTTGCACTGTTCATATGTTAAGGTAGATTGCTTTATATTTATAGGACAACCAGTCTCATGTCGATGGGCGTGGAATCTTTTAGAAAATGACGACTTGCAGAAACAGCACAAATGGCTTTCTGGAGTATTTTCTATCTTCGCTCGAGATACGGTTCACTCTTCGAAATTCGAATAACAACAAAGACGCTTCCGCCAATTTCACATGCTGTATATATGCATATATATTCATATTTCGTCAGTTAGTTTTAAGCTCTTTTTATGCATTCTGTAAACATGAATTCAGCGAGATATTGTATATATTTTACTATACCACCATGCAGCTGCAAGGTTTTTTTTTCAGTTCCTTGAAAAGTTTATACTGTAACTTAAATCATGGCAAACACTTTAACAATAAAGCCAACCTCTCTCCGCCACCACACAGTGTTTTACATCTCTCATGCCATCGTATGTTGCTACTTTTACTAAAGATCTTACCGCAATAGCAATATAATGTCCTCCTCATTGGTGAAGGATTGTGTACATTGTTCGCATGGAGGTCGGAAGTTGGTGATGTAGGTGTACAAATACTCGATACAGCAGGCACCTGATAGTCACAAATTTGTGACAATGTCAATACACTTTGTTGCTTAGCAGGTAGAGGAACAAGGTCTTTGCAATATTAAATATGTATGTTTAAACAGTCTGTATGAGTGAACAAACCTTGGCACTTATTACACCGATAGCCTGTTCGACACGGATTCAGCTTGCATTTATACTTTATATATCTCTTCGCATCGGAGGCATATGCAAATGTTATGTTACAGTAATAGCATGAATGTCTAGAAGATGTTTTCATGGTTGAGTACACTGTCTTAAATGTTGTTGACGATTCAAATTTTGTGTTCACAGTTATCTCCCCATCAAAAGCATGCTTTTATCTCATCAAATACTAATTGACATGTACAGGAAGAAGAGCTCTGCATGTCGCAATATGTCTTTTTAAGTTATCACTCCTTCAAATATATGATTTGCACTTTTCACATGATAAGATAACACGCTTCGTATTTTGAGAACAACCAGTCTCGTGTCGACGAGCATTGCAGCTATTAGAAAAGGTCTTCTTGCAGTAGCGACACAAATAACTTTTCTGAATATTTTCCATTGATGTAAAAGAGCACGTTCGCCGTAGCCACTGCTCACTATTCGAAGTCTGAATAGCAACTGAGTCAGTCAGCCATCATATTACCATCATATATATATATATTACCACTTAAACTATAATTTGACATTCATGTATGTTAAAAGCTGCCATGGTAGCCTTGCTTAATACAACAGAATAGCAAACAAGTCCCTACGTACACCCTCCGACCGAGCTACATTACAGTACAAGGGCACACGAATTCCACTATCAACCAATCCGTAATGTGCGAGAATCGAAAAAAGGACGTCACATTTGGCTGAAATAAAATAGCATGGCAGAGTCGAGAAGCACAGGCGTGATAAGGACAACACTGCTACACACTGATGCAAACATATCAAAACAAATGTAAAGGAAAATAGTTATAAGCACTTTTCAACTGGTGCAATCACATATTACACAAGTGTCGGGTGCTGTAAGCTGTGTGAAACGATGCTAGACAAGACCAGGCCATCCTGGTTACTACAAAGGAATAGCAAACGACTTCCTTACGAACCGACTGAAACGAAACCATCGCATTCAGATTACGGCCAACACTCACAAGCCGCATCACTAGCAGCAGAATGCATCCGACCCAGTCGACCTTGTGTGATCAACTAACATCGTGAGAATCTGTAAGACAGCCAAGTGGTAGGTCGGTAGCGCGGGTATTATGCAGATCTCGGCAAGTCGAAGGGATGGCACAGAACACTAGCCGATAGAGAGACGTGTCAGGCTCCAAGGTGGCAAACCAGCCGAGTCACATATGCACTTCCCTTTATGTGAGGAATTCAGTTATACAAGACATGGTAAAAAGTAATTTAGTTTTAAATATTATGTACATATACTTATTTTAAGGATGAAGAAAAACATTCGAACACTCTGAGAAAACCCATTAGCCCTGGTCGCAATAGCAGGAACCGAGATGACATGCGACATTTACATTGACCTTTGGCCATTATTTCGGACGACATATAATGGTAGGAATGAAAGGAACAAAAACTATACTTGGTTTACAAAACCATCATGGGAACACTCTGAGAAAATCCATTTACATAGCTCACAACGGCAGGAACCATAACCACAAGCAACCATGACCTTGACCTACTATGACATCGTACCAGTTGGCTAACGGCTCCTGGTCGCCTACTCCCCAATCCCTTGCGCAAAAACCTACATTTATATATTACTGATACTACTTAATAAAACCACATCATTGTTTTTTTCCGCTAGTGTCTGTAATCGTGAAAACACATTGCATTCGCGGAATGGCAGAGTGTTATAGTATAAGGAAAATTGCATAATTTGATGTCCAGTTATGTGTCACTACAGGTATACAGCTATGGGCTCAGGTATGTGAACAGGACTTGTTCAAGTAGGAATATAAACAGTATAAGAATAACCTTAGAAAGCTCTAAACTCAAGAACAACCCACCACAGGATATGCCAATGTTCGTATGAAGTTTTTGTGTTGTTTTGAAGTGTTCTATCCACACCTCAATATCTAACCATAGAAATTGATAAAACCTGTATAAACTGGTTGCATTCAATAGCCCAGTCATATTAGGGGTTTCACCTCGGAATGAAAGATAATAAGCTGTAAATTGGTATAAGCCTTTGTTTTGTCGTTCTTAATGTTGTCTCAAAAGTCACCAATGTTATCGTGTCCGCGTCTTAAGATATTGAAGGTCAAAGGTCATAAAAATCGGTTTTTCGCGAATATCTCGCTTTTTATTGCTTAAATAAGATTTGCACTTATTATAAAAGTTGTAGAATATAAAATTCTCTACAACTTCTGTTTGAACTTTTTTTTCATACGATCAACCGTTTCTGCGGTAGACCGCAAAGAGTGCGCCGCGCACAGTCATATATGGTCTAATGCAAGGTCAAGCGTGAGTTACGGTTATCAGTACGTTGGATAAAGTTAATTATTTACTAAAAAAGTATAATTATTAAACAATGCCCATTATTTATGTACTAATTATAAATTATTTATATTTAATTAAAATAAGTGACTTAATTATTTATATTTAACTATAGTATATTAATAATTCTGGAATGTATATTTTAGTTATATTTTAATTTAAAAAGCCAGTAAGGGAATATATTTTATACATATATTTATTTATCATTAAATATAGCTTATTATACATTTATTGAAATGTGAGTTCAAATATTAAAAGAATATTTGTTGATTTTAATTATAATAAAATAGTAAATGGAAGCTAGTTATCTTCTTCTTCTTCGTCATCTTCTTCTTGTTGTCGCTCGAAAATGTTTAATTCATTGTCATCATCCTCATTATCGGTCATAGTCATCTCCAAACCTTCCAGAATTTCAGGATCGTATGCGCTTTCTTCATCGGGATTACTTGGATATAGTGAAGCGTTGAGGCAAGCTTGTCCATTGCATTGGCCACAAGCTAAAGAACATAGTAGCCCTGATTTTCTGCATCCACAGCGGGAACCACAACCGTTTTTGCAATTGCAAAATATTATATTTAGTATTTCGGCTGGTGCTGGAGGCAATAACGTTCTTATGGGCTCCAGGATTTCATTTTCAAGCATCCAGCCCCATTCTTGAGGTTCTAAGTCCTTCCCTAACCACGTTTGAATCTGGTAGTAGACACGATTTATATGTTGATGAGCTGCTACACTTGTTGGTGGAAGTGTTGACAATTGTACAGGTTTATTTAGTTTCGTTAATTTGATGAATTGCGTGTAGCGGAAATGATCAATGTTGTCCTCAGATTTTGGAGCATTATATAATGCCAACAAGATACGCAGTCCATTTTCAAATAATGTTTCTACGGGGGAGTTTTCTTGTTGGAATACTTCCACCAACTTATCCAAATTGGGAATTTTCTCCAATGCTCTAGTAACAGTTTTTTTTCCTTTTTTAAATAGCGCAGAAGTCGTGTCACAGCCACTAAATGCGTGTAAAAATAGAATGTGTTTTTTAGTACGAGGATATTGGTCAAAACTTTTAGAAGAGTATATTTGTGTCTTGACATTGCCTTTGCCAACTTTTTTAAAGAAAATATCCTGTTGATGTGATTGAGTACGTCCAATTAAAATAACAAGCAAATCAATATCTTCTCCTATGATGATGGCAGTCTTTTGATGTTCTGATAATGCAATAGCTGTCTCGATGATGAGAACATCAGCATCATCTCTGGCTTGTTTTGTTGTGATATTAACAGTTTTTAATTTTTCAACAAGCATAATTAGTACATAAATAATGGACATTGTTTAATAATTATAATTTTTTAGTAAATAATTAACTTTATCCAACGTACTGATAACCGTAACTCACGCTTGACCTTGCATTAGACCATATATGACTGTGCGCGGCGCACTCTTTGCGGTCTACCGCAGAAACGGTTGATCGTATGAAAAAAAAGTTCAAACAGAAGTTGTAGAGAATTTTATATTCTACAACTTTTATAATAAGTGCAAATCTTATTTAAGCAATAAAAAGCGAGATATTCGCGAAAAACCGATTTTTATGACCTTTGACCTTCAATATCTTAAGACGCGGACACGATAACATTGGTGACTTTTGAGACAACATTAAGAACGACAAAACAAAGGCTTATACCAATTTACAGCTTATTATCTTTCATTCCGAGGTTGACCCCTTTTTTTACCTAATATGACTGGGCTACAAACTCAGAGGAAGAATAACAAAATATAAAAATTAATTTGTATGACAACAGCGTGCTAACACTGCGTCAGAAGCACGTATCTTATGTAGTTATGGTGCCAAAAGAGCTGCTCGGTATTGTGACGCACAAATTGGTTACTGCATACTTGTGTATGCGTGTAACTTGATTACTTCCTTGTTGCATTACAACTAAGTGTCAAAACAAGAGTACTAAACTTAAAAATACACAACTACACAATATATTTATAGTGGTAAACCTAGTCCAAGTAACATGTTACGTGGCATTGACAGCGCCGAAGGCAAAACAACCATTCAGTTTTGTGAAACCCAAAAAGTAGATTTCTTTGCAGCTGGCACGTGCACTCTACCCTCTATTTATTGTTCCCCCACCCCTTCTTCAAACTAATTTCCTTTGAATTCCCATTTGGGCGGACCTGGGTTCGAATCCCTTTCCTGTCATCCTGACTTCAGTTTCCCACGGTTTCCCGAACTCTCTCCAGGCGAATGCTTGGATGGTTCCTTAATACTGGCCGTGGCCGATTCCTACCCAGCTCCTGCTTCTCTGAGCAACTTTCTCCTTCTCTAATGACTTCGCTTTCGATGAGACGTTAAGTCCAACCTACCTACCTTTTTTAAGATTCATTAGCCAGTAAGAGCTTACTGTATTTTGAGTGAGTAGCACTTTACTGACTAAAATAGGTGAATAAAATTTATAATAAAAAAAGCAAACTTATATTTTGTTTGACCATACTTCCAGGTACACCGAGGCGGACAAAGTCATTAAAATGGATTTTGACTTCTTACTGGAAACTGGAACAGGCAACAGCGAGATCGAAGGGACATTGATAGCTTCTCTCGTGTACAACGATTCAACTGTTTTTAGTTCAGCGAGAAAACGAAGCTTAAAGCTTAACAAGAACGATACAGAAGTACATGTACGCCACTTGTTGTCGTTCAATGCTGACATTGAACTGTGGTATCCTAATGGTCTTGGAAGACAGAAATTATACAACATAAGTTTCCAGTTTGTCGGGAACAACGGCTTAGAAACGAACCAGATAATCATTTCGTACGGGTTTGTGACACACAAGCTCGTCGAAGAACGAGTCGACGAGAACGACGCGTCGAAAGGCACGACGTTCCACATACGCACGAACGGCGTCGACTACTTCCACAAAGGCGTGAACTGGATTCCGTCGAACATCCTTCCCGAGCGCGCATCCGACGAGAAGACACTGAGGAGGCTGCTGAAGGCCGTGCGGGACGCGAACATGAACATAGTGCGGGTGTGGGGCGGCGGCCTGTACGAGTCGGACCTCTTCTACGAGCTGGCGGACGAGTATGGCGTGATGGTGTGGCAGGACTTCATGTTCGCGTGCTCCATGTACCCGACGGGGGATGACTTCCTGGCCAGTGTGACGACGGAGGTGACCCAGCAGGTGCGGCGCCTCCAGAGACATCCAAGCATCGCCGTCTGGTCGGGCAACAACGAGAACGAGGGCGCCCTCCGGGACAACTGGTATGGCACCGGCAGCAACTTTCAGCTCTACAAGGACGACTACGTCAAGCTGTACGTGGACACGGTCATGAAGGCCACACGGGCCACCGACGGCTCCAAGGATTTTGTCGTCTCCAGCCCTTCCAATGGCTGGAAGACCGTGCAGGAGGGCTATGTTGCCGATAACCCGGGAGACGTCCTCTACGGTGACATACACTTCTACGACTATGACATCAATGGCTGGGATAGCACCAAATACCATGTGCCTAGGTTCTCGTCTGAGTACGGCTTCCAGTCGTATCCGTCTCTGAGCTCACTGAAGGAGGTGGCCGAGCCCTCAGACCTGGTCTTCTCCAGCAAGTTCGTCTCTCATCGGCAGCACCACCCGTCGGGTAACGACGAGATAGTGCAGCAGATACAGAAGAACATCCCATTCACCGTGAATGAGTCTTCTGTGGAGAATTTCGAAGCACTGATCTACCTGAGCCAAATCAACCAGGCCATGTCCACCAAGACAGAGACGGAGCACTATAGGAGGTCGCAGTCGGTGTTGACCTCGGAGGGTCAAGGCCTCACCATGGGCGCCATGTACTGGCAACTGAACGACGTGTGGCAGGCCCCCTCTTGGTCCTCCATAGAGCTCGATGGTCGCTGGAAGATGTTGCATTACTTTGCCAAAAATTTCTTTGCTCCTGTATTCCTATCCCCTTACATCACTTCGAGTGGTAACCTCGAGATCTCCGCCATATCCGACATAGATTACGAGGACACCGTTCGCCTCAACTTCAGCATATGGGTGATGAAATACAACTCTTTCACTCCACTGTACACGGAAAGCGTGTCTACCAAACTGATACGAAACCAACCTGTCGTCTCAAAATCAGTGAACTTGAATAACTTTCTGTCGACTGCAGGGTGTGGCTCAGAATCACCCGAGGAAAAATGTTTCATCTACATCCGTCCTCTTACATCTCCCGACGTCAAAGTAGTGAGTACTTTATTATCTCATATACATAATTGCAATTTAATTTTGTAAAATATTACTTGAGTTTTACAAAATTCATATCGAGTTTGTTTCTGGTATTAAAAACTTCTGTTTTTGTGTTTGCTGCATGCTTCCATTTACAATTCCTTGTGATTACATTACTGAATTCAGAAATAATATTTCCTCGTGTTTAAAAACAATGCTTCTTGGAACTGTCCTGCGCATCTGAAGCGCTGAAGCAAGGTAAGCATTAAGGGCGATACTGGCACGTCATCAAGTGCCTCATTGCCTGTATACCCGTGATGAAAATATAAAACTCTTTCTTATGACAAACGTATATTTAAAACACACTGAAATGAAGATACTATATTTGCGAGGTTGGCGGGCACTTTAAAAGAACTTTGTAAACTCTATACCTAGAGGAAAGATTTATTTGGTTTACTGACACTAGTAAAAAAGTAGATTGATGACTTCCGAAGTGATGACGTAAGCAAAGAAACGCCTCATACATAGTGAACTGAACGGGGGGCTCCAAACTATTTCACACTACTAACCGCATCTGACATTGAAATCAATATTTTTTTTTGTGATGCTTTGAACTAACATCGTCGACTTTAGTACTCAATTAATTGCCAATTAAATAATGAAATAATAGAAACGTGATAAAAAGTACTAAATGTTAAGAGACTATGCCTACGAAGCCTGCAGCGACAGAGTTAAAATGAGGAATCAATGTTGTAGAGTTCAATTCTCAATGCGTCAATTTTAAAGATAACAGTTTCAAACAAAACGTATTATAAGTAAAATTTTGCAAGGAATTATGGCACGTTAAGAAATGTTGGCAAACATTGTGGTTCATATTTTTTTTCTAAAATTTGACATTGAAATTTAGAATTTACAGAACAATTTTATATATATACATATATATATATTTTTTTTTGTAAAATTCCTAACGTAGCAGTATTTTCCATGAAGGTTGCGTTAAATATTTTTTCTTTTATAATTTTTCGTAATACAATAATTACATGAAAGTTATATTCGTGTGGAAAAATGCACATAATGCTCGTTTAAAGGTAGTAAGTATACGACATGGCACAAGAGAAATAATATTTTATTGGTTAAAATAATGCTTTTTGCTCAATTAAGCGTAATATGAGTTATACGAAAATATCCTACCACGGTACACGTAAAGTTAGAACAAACGACTGCAAAGGACTTCGTTCCAGATCCCAACAATGAAATACAGTATACATTATTTTAAGTTCCATAGTTACTGCAGGACGATTGTGAGATTGCATGCCAGTTCAGTGTCATTCGCGTAACGACGATATCTCGTTAGGCCCACAGGGCGGCCTTGTGGTTATTCACAGAACATGTTAATCTTGTTTGGTACAAAGTGCCAAATTGTTACACCCAGAAAATTTTAACATTACCTCTCGATATTTAGAGATATCAATAATTTTAATTAGAGCAGTTTGATAACTGAAACAAATGTTCGGCTGTTTGAGTTATTTATTAAATTTAATAATCTGCCGCGACCAATATACATGTAATACTAGCAAGTATATTGTGTGTTTTTTGGGTGTCACATAATGGCGACTGACAAAAAAAGAAGGTTCAGCTACGTCATAGAAAGCCATCTCCTGACTTTCTTTTTATTATTAGACATGCCACCCAACATCAACCTCTAACATGTCATTGGTTCTATGCTTCCATCACGTAAACAAAACTCTCATTGGATCGCGCATCTTATGTCGAGAGTCACGACAGCACGATGAGCACGGCACGACACCACAGCAAATAGGAAGCAAGGACAGGCCGACAAAATCGCAGCACTGACAGCACGACAGAAGTAAATTCTATTTCTACTTTAAGTCGTGTCTGCCTCGTCGAGGATTGCAAACAATATTACAAAACAAATGTTCGTGTATGTTTTCTTCTTGCAGCAAATTAAAAAACTGGCGCCAATATCACATTAAGGTTTTTTTTTAATGTTTCTTTTTCGTGTGTATAAAATATCTCTAAAAGCAGTCACTTACTTTTTAGTTCGTTTTATTTTATTAATAATGATTATTATAGAAGTGAGTTGCCTTTCATATTTTCCAACAGTAAAGTACAGCACATTATATAGGCTATTCACCGTAAAGTGAGCACTTTTTGAATCCATCTCATTTGGAATAATAGTCAATAAATATATTTTATTGTAGCCTTAGACGTTAACTTTCTAGTCCGGTGAAATATATGCACTGTGTTTCTTACTTGAATGGCAATATTTATTTTAAAAGTGGTGGAAGAAAAAAAAATGGCTAGTAGGAAAAACGTGACTAGGGCCTCAAAAGCGCTCACTTTACCGTGAACAGCCCATAGGAGAGAGAACGTGGAGGTATTGTGAACACTGAATGTAATATGATGTGAAATTTTCCGTGGTGTTCTGACGTCGTGTCGTGGTCATCGTGCTACTGTGACTCAACATTCAGGTGGCCACCTGGTTGAAGGAATTTTGCACGTCTGAGGCCTAAAAGCGTGGGACCGCTAGGGGGGGACAGAGACATGCGCTTCAACTCTCTCATCGTCTCTACGCGCTAAGCACTGAACTGGCGTGCAGTCTTGCAGTCGATAACGCGCCTCTATGAGACTTTCAGCGGAGACCCTAGCATTTTATGACGTAATAATAACAATTAAACCTTAGATGCACATCTCTATTCCTTTTTTAATGTTTTTTACCAGGATGCTCGTACCTAAACATTACTGTGAAAACACCCATTTGGGCCATTTTCACTATCACAAAAACATGCTTTAGATTTGGAGACGGCATAGTTAAGTGATTTTGCTTTTAAAAAAAGAGGATAATTTGTAACTAAGTTTTCGGTCACACGATTTTCATACCGCAAGTTCATTATCCTCTCTAAAACATTTTCACACAAATGACATTTTTTATTATGATCTTGTTCTAATCCGTACTTTATTTCACTGCAAAATATAACACACGGTACAACAACTCAAAACACGTACTTGGTAACGCGCGTGCTCGATAACGCGCGTATCTGATACACGCCCACGCGATACAGTATACCTGATACACGCCCGCTATTCGAGAGACTGGCGAAGCAGCGTCGCACTTGGGAAGCTCGAGAATTCCTGTATCTGATACAGAGCGTATAAGATATTTCGTGTCAGATACAAGTTTGTATAGCGAAATCCAAATGAGAAAATAATGCGCAAAAGACCAAAATGCGTCGGGCGAGTCCATTGCTGCTGCGCGAAGGGGTGGGGTTGTTTAGTTCGGTAGTGGCAGCGACCGAGTGCGGTTGGGCGACAGCCGCTCCGCGGGTGCGTAATACCTGTCGGAAAAACGTAAGTCGAACTGCGCGGTATTTAGCAGCGCGGTTTCTCCTACGTTCCCTCCCTCAAAGCTGCGCGAAGATTATTTGTCTCATTTGGACTTTACTATAAGTGTGGCAGCTTGGAGCAGGTACAGAAAATAGCTGTGACAATCCACCTGTAGCAGATGCTGAGGAGCGGTGGTGTTGCAGCTGGTGCCGGACAACTTGCTGTTCCCCGGGTCGCTGGCCGAGGCGGGGCGCTCCAACGTGAGGGTGTCCGGCGTGTCCGGGCCGGAGAGGAGCGGCGACAGGGAGGACGTGTTCGTGGTGCGCCTGGTCGCCGACGCACCAGCGCTCTTCGTGTGGCTGGAGCTGGATCGCGCCCTCCCGGCTGGCGGCTTCTCCGACAACGGCTTCCTCATGGCGCAGGGCGCCTACACCGTCAACTACACCTCCCCGCCCGGCGATCTCACCGCTCAACAACTGCGTGCCGGCATCTCCGTCACCTCACTCGGCGACAAGCTGGCGCCATGACCGACGCACAGGCTCTTCACGGATTAAAGAGCACTTTTGAAACCCACTGCTAAGGTTCATTTTACTCAGGTTGGGAAGCTCATTGCTTTTAGTTCGGCAACTCTAATTTTTCTCCACTATTTAGCACTAGTGTCGCATGTGTACAGGATTTGTTTCTATTTTCTACGTTAAAAAATTTGCAATTATCACAAAAGAAATATAAAATAACTACGTAACTTAGTATAATCTTCCTCTTTTATTATTCACGTAGCTCAAAATTTTAAGAAAACGTGACCTCTTTGGAACACTGCGCACCTAGGGGCGGACATTTTCCCTATGCCAAACTCTCACATAAGATAACTCGTTTTGTTCCTAACCTTAGCAGAATTACCCTTACCCCTGCTTAGGATACAAGGTAGACTCAACAAACATCCGTCTCATCCTTCAGTCGCCCGTCCGGCTGACGTTCACATGATCTTCAACCGATCGCAGAGCAACTTTTTTTTCTATCCGTCAATACGTCAAATATTTCTCAAACTCGTAACTTTCGACGGACCGACGGATGGGTCACCCGCGAATACGCACTTTGAAATACAATGCAAGGCGGTGTATCTGTGTATATTATCTTTGGTCGTAATTTCAGGATTTTAAAATGTAAACAATTATTCAGAATAAATTCTTATCACGTCAAAAAAAATTATCTCCACACAATGTTTCTTTCTTGAAAATGTATTTCCAACCGAAATAAACCTCTTACTGAAGAAAGATCACGATGTTAAGTTGTCACACTGAAATTTTGCCATACAGAAGAATTGACGGACGACGGATTGTTGTGAATCGCTTTCAACTGGACGGGCAAAAAGACAGACGGAAGACTGACTGACGGACGAGCGAGTGACGAGTACGGATGGTTGTGAGCCCAGCAATACTTTTCTTTCATTTTATATCCTTCTGTCATATGTACAATTAACTTTGTCATGAACCGTCTCACTTTATTCATGCGTCATCCAAGTCACACAGTGGAAATTTAAAGAAAAGAAAACGTGTTAACGCAAAGTCCTGCTCTTTTGTGTATGAAACAAAAAATTTTTACTTCGGTAACTATAAATTTAAATATTAGATTTGCGAAACGTCGCCAAAAGAGATAACTATTTTCATTAACTCGCTGCCAACTTAACTGGGAGCCCGCATGACGGAGTGCACTGTAGCATTACGTGTAGTTATGGGCAGTGATGTTTTTTTTCAAGTGGTTGATTTCTAAAGGTGCCCACTTTACCGTGAACAGTCTTTAACTATTGCACGTACTCAGTATAAATAAAGAAGTAAAGTTAACAGTACCCTATTTATATCACCTGCCATCCTTATTTTTATATATCAGTCAACAGAGTAAGGGTTTGAGTCCCGCATAAGTCTCCGTGATTAAATTTCCTTATATATGTATGTGTGTGTATATATATATATATATCAGCTGTGTACCTCTATAATAAAGTTATCATAACCCCCTCTCGGTAAAGCATTAATTTGTAAGCCGAAGTGTTGCAATCATGTAATGTTCTTATATGCACTCTACCTGTGTCTCGTGTACTTTCTGCGATCAGTGAACAACGCACTGCGTGCTAGAAGACGTTACCAACAGCCATTATTAAATGGTAGGTGTAGTAAATTTCACAAATCATATAACCCCCGTTCGGAAAGACTGAAATCATTGGGTACGTATTCCTCGCTGTGTACAGCTATGACCATAAATAACCTTCGTATTCTACATCTGCTGTGTAGAGATATGACCATAAATACCCTTCATCTCTAAATAACATAAAACAAAGTCGCTTATCCGCGTCTGTCTGTGTGTTCGCTTAGTACTTTTAAAATACTTGATGGATTTTGATGGGGTTTTCAACGTAATTTGGAGAATTCATTGAGGAAGGTTTTAGTGTATAAAACATTTATATTTAACGTAAGGGTAGTAGAGAAATGTCGAACCGTTTGTAATCAAGTCGTAAAACCCCGCTTTTAAGGCGCTTACATGGCTTGTGCTGACTAAACCATGAGAGATACATCAAATTAATGTGCCACAAAATTGTAGCTTTCAAAAAGGTCTACAGAAAAATCCGCAAGAGTATATGTTTATCTTTTAAGGATGACCCACAGTAACCATTTTTGCCTTTAAAGTATCGCGCTGTAAAAACTAAATTGATACTGGGCGAAGCCGGGCCGGTTCGCTAGTCTTCTACATCTGCACGATCGTGGACACGCTGCACGTGAATGATACTTACGACCAGTACCGTCATCAGTAATGCCCAGTCTTCCTTGTGGCTAATATGATCTCTGGACATCTTCTACATATTTTTGACGTGAATGGGGTATTGCCTGTATCATCGAATACGCAGTTTGTTGTCCACTGGCTCTAATAGAAAATGCTGAATACAAGTAGCTTACAGCTCATATAAAAAATTACGTGATTGTAACGCTTGAACTTAGAAATTAATGTGCGACCGAACGGGTTAACGCCAGCCAACGCAGTAAAGGGGTCTGGGAATGTGCCTCGATAAAGCTTTAAAACTACCACGCCCTCCTGTCCCGATAACTCTTCCTGCTTTACCCTTTCAAGAATGGTGGTCTATGAAATGGACGTTGCACAGAAGTGGATTAATTTAACGATATATGCTGTTCACAGCAGAAAACGGCATCTAATAATGGGAGTCCATTACGTGGTGGGAGACACCACTCGTTGTTTAGACTATATTCCGTGTAGTGTATTCATGGTATTTTCAGACTTCTTGAATCAAACCTTTGAAAAATCACCTCGTGTATGACATGTTCGGTTGTTTTCTAAATATGTCATGTATCACAAGCGTTTAATATTTGTGTCAATAAAAAAATATTTTTGAATATTTTTGGTTTAATTGAAATTTTACATTCATTATATTAAAAAATATACAAAATCTTATTTAAATTAAAATAGGTGTGTTGGCAATGCCTAGTAAGAAATAATTGTTATGCAAAATACTATTACACTGGCCGTGCACGAATGTGGTGCGTTGTCCTTTTGGTGTGATTTTATAGACTTAGTTAAACTTTGTTTGCGTGAGGCGGAGGGATAGTTTGATAGTAAAACTTTGGTAGTGCTTCAGAGAAGTTGGAAGTAACCGTGAATGGACTGCAGTTACATAAACTGTTGTACCAATAACACAAAACCAACATTTTCATAGGTCGCGAAACTTAACACAGTGTTATACTGATACTTATCCTGTTGCAAACAAAATATTTGTTCATTGCTGCACCAAAAATTAAATGTATATATAATTAATTATTTTAAAGTAAGGTCGCAAGTAATTAAAAGAGTTGCTTTTAAAAACCCGCTAAGGTTAAACAGAGAATGACCTTCGTACTAAAAAACGACACACGACACGCACAATACCCTCTCTCTCTCTTCTCTCTTTATCACTGTTATAACTCACCGGAATTCTAATCTTGAGAAATCTGAAGCAAATATAACACCTTAGTTATATTAGTTACATAGACCCAGGATAGAAGTGCGTGGTGGTGTTTCTAATACCTTCATAATATGATTTTATAAATGAATCGATTCTTGTCACTAGGGCTAATAATATTTTAATTTTTATGTTTTGCTTGAAACTATAGGTGAAAATCACAGAGACAGAAATAAACAGTGCCTTGAGATGTGCTCAATCAACTGTTTACAAGTTGTACATAAGCTTGTGTGGAGCAAGCCAGAAGTTATTTAATGAAGGTGTTTGTGTGCACGTGACATGTATTCACATGTAATACCCAGCCTTGCATTGACGATATCAGCAAAACTGTATTACTCTAAGCGTGTGTGCGTGTGAGCACGTTAGCGAAGTCGGCCACAGCTCTTTCAGACGACGGCTTTGTTTAGCTGTGTCCCTCTTGCGGGAGTTTGATCTGCATTTTAATTAAAGCCAACGAAACATGCAGGCACCCCACCGCGTTATTTTCCCCCAACTTGAGCGGAAAGGAAGGAAGGTTTTATTTCCTTTTGTCCGCTGAGTACTCCATTATCCCATGTGAGAATTGCAGGAGCGCCGAGCGATCGTACGGCAGAGTAATTGTTTATTTCGTCCAGGCATGACCGGTATTTGGATTAACTGAAACGCGCGTGGCTACGAGTGTAATGTGATTGCTATAATTCACGAAGGGAAACATTATTACCGTATAACGTTTTAATGCCGGGAAAATGTAACTCTAACGCTACGCATGCGTGAGGATCCATACACCCATTACCGCGAACGTTGAAACGCTTTATCACGTTGTGGACGTGTCAATATTGCACCGCAGTTTAACAAAGCACGTGCCCCATATGTGAAGAATACCTGCCGATATACGCGCTTAACTGCGCACGTTTTAAAGCCCTAGTTAATTAATCCTTTCTGTCCCTTATGCATCGGTCAACGGGTACGTGTAAAAAATAACATTAAAATGTACAAAATTACTTGATTATACGCGTTTATCAAATAACTTTGCGGGATTATTACAAACATAACATTTTACTGTTACGCCAAAACTTTCACTGAGATGTTTTTTCCATTAGTAAATTACACAGTCAGTCTTACGAATATTGGCCTAAAAATATTGTAGGTGCAAAAATATTTATGAACTTGACTTTGCGAAGCAGCTTCCGTTGAGTAAAGATGAAGTCTCTGAAAATAAATAAATATTTCTTTTAATGAGCTTTACACAATTGTTTGTCAGTATAGCAGCAAATATTTTTTTAGCTCTTCATCTCTAGAGGACATAACGTGCTCAAATAAAAGCCGTATAAGTCACAACACTTAACATCATGTGGTCGATGTTTGTGTTAGTACTTTGAGTGCTGAAAACATTATCACACCGCCTGAATTCAACAAACTTGTGTGAAGTTTGCCGTAATCTTAAGTCGTTTGCTTTATTTGAAGACATTGGTGACGTAGTATTACGTCGCCAGCAGTTTTCGTAAAATTCGCTGTAACGTAACATTACTTCGGCAACATTTAAAGTAAACAAATTAAATCTATGAGCTGCATATTAATTTACATAGGAAAAAACATCTGACTAAAAAACACTAGTTTCGTACTGTATTGCTGGCTAACAGCCGGTAAGTAATGGGCGCTATATACACTAGGGGAAATGCACTTTAGAGCATCCCGCAGGAATAAACGTATTTGCTCAAAGTTGGTAAACACGAAGAAGGAGGTGGTATGTGGGACTGTTCAAAACATCAGATCCGTTGGACGTCCTAAAACACTAAATGCAACAAACACAGCAGACACCTAAATAAAAAGTGTAACCGCCACGAACTGCCATACATGCAGCATTTCTCGCATGTTACCTGTTGTGCAAAAGCTCAATGTCTCCCTGGGGTAGGGCTACGGTATCCCACGCGCGCTGTACTTCTTAGCTGGGCGATGGTCATTGCCGGAGGCTGGGCTGGATGTTAAGCGCATTTCCATACTGTCCCACACATGCTGGTGGGGTTGAGGTCTGGAGATCTAGCAGGCCAGGGTAGCATGCGTACAACATGTTGCCCTAGCGACTGGGGAAGCGCGTTATCGTGCTGGAATATTGGTTCCTGCAGTTTGTTGAGATGTGGCTGGAGGACAGGATTGACGTCACTGATGTACGACGCACTCGTCATGCTCCCATCAATGAAACCAGAGGCAATCGGTATGTGTAGCTTGTGCACTCCCCCCCTCCCCCCACAACATCCGTATCAATACCACAGGCGTAAGTTCGGTATGGCGAGTGCGAATAACAGGATATATTGTCCCGCTCACCCGCACGCCCACGAACCAAACACGGCCGTCACTTTGTCCAAGGCAGAAACCACTCTATCACTGAACACGACAGCTCTTCACTAGCCTCTGCGACACACTCTCTGCCGACACCACCGGAGACGTTCACGACGGCGAGCAGGTGTCAGGAGTAAACGTGCCAGAGGAACACGAGAACGTTAACCTACCTCTAAAATCGATCGTTTATTGTTCATGCCGACAAATGGCGTGTGGGGGAGGGGAAGGGGGGGGCACAGTGTATCTGATTGCATTTGCGGTTGCTCTGTTCTGACAGAGTTTCCGGAACGATCCTTCTGCCCAGGCCCTCATTAGTGCATCGAGACGGAACTGGAGGGGCTAAGCTACTGTGAAAACCCTCTGTCGCTCATCTTCCCCACAACCGATGAACCATTGACAGGTCACGCCCCAAGTGAGTGGCAAATCTGCGGAACGTCCATCCAACCTCTTGGAGTTCCACTATAAAACCACGCTCATAGTTACTCAGCTGTTCGATTGGTGCTCGCCATCGTCTTCCGGGCATTGCAGACGCACTCTGTGACACACGCGCAATGGAATCGCATAGCCAACTGCACTTCCCGTGTTGTCAGACGTCCTGCGATAAGACATGTGGTCTAATAGCAGCAGACCGGTGCATGTGAGTGGTGCTCTTCCACGTACGGTCAGAATGCTCTCTACACGCTAACACTTTGTGTTTGAAAAACTTGTTTGGACTGAACTATGTTTAATATGCATTCTTCAATGCATTTCCACTAGTGTACCTGGTGCCCGGTATATTGTCGAAGGTTACTTACAACTTTTCTTGAGGCTTGCTTAAGATCTACTTCCAGGATATTCCTCCTCCTCATGCAAACAAATCTCTATTAAGTATAGAAAATTACAACAGAGGAACAGCGCACCGCATTCTTGCGCACTCAGTATAATAATATTTTTTCACGTGAACTATTTCTTATTAGGCGTTACCAACATATATTTTTCTCCCTCTCTTAGTTTATACTAATTTAATGAAATATTATAATTTATATACAGAATATAAGTATAAATTCTACTTAACCAAAAAGAAAAGGTACTTTTAAGTTGAAAGAATTACAAAACGATTGTGATACATTTCAAATTTAGGAAACAACAAAACACGGCTTACATGGGGTGATTTTTCAAAGGTTTGTTTCAAAAGTGTCGAGGAAACGCGAATAGACTATAATCATATTATTGCAGTGGTGGCAACTCAGTTTTTACTTTTATTGAATATCATTAAATATACTCTGACTTCAAAGTGATAAATCAAAGTGATAAAATAATTTTATTACCCGGAAGTTGATTTCGAAAGTGCGATCCAGATGGTTAGCGAAAGGGTAGAAGCGGGAATAGTCCGAACTAAAGAGCCTGGCATGAGTAATCACGTACCAGCACAAGTTTGAAGCCTCTGGTTGTATTTTTCACGGTCTATTCGTTTGATATCTTCTTAGAAGATGAGTAATCTGCATTGCACGTGCTAGCTTGACGTGTCCCAACCACGATGTGCAAGTAGTTTAGCTGTCTGCCACTACCTGCATGGGGCGCCACCGTGAAGTGCTGCGGCTAATGAAGTCCCAAACACTATTATACGTACTTCATCCTGATCTCAGAGTAAATAAGTGCACCGAGGCGAAATGGCGTGGCTTGGTAGCGTATGCGACTGGAGTTAGCTGAATAAGCGGAATTTTCACCTCTGTATTCTTAAGTACTCTGTGATAACATAGAGTACAGTTGACATCACATCACATGTGTAGCTGAAACCTCACCGCAATACGTTCAGTATGCACCGGCTCCACGGTGAATATTTGCCTCCTTCTGTGTGCACCCGGTGTGTACAACGGTGAGCAAGCATCAGCATACATTTCAACAGTTCACCTGCACTGCCGGAACCATTCGCCGCCTGTTTTTCAGACCTACATCATGATTGGTTCATGCAAGTTTCATGTGTCATTATGGAACTCTTAATGTAAAAGCACTTTTGAAATACCTGCTCAGGATATACTTTTCTGTCCACCTCGTATCTTTCCGTTAAATGTAAAATTAACATAGCCATTGACCCAATGACTTTATTCATGCGTCGATCAAGTAAAACTTTGAAACTCTTAGGAATGAAAACGTGTTACTAATACCCAATTTTTTTTTATTGTGTAAAACAAAAAAGTAATAACATAAAATAAATGTTCTTAATACAAATTTAATTGTCACTTTTCATAAGGCAATAATGATTGGAACAAATTTATCTTCCTCGTTGTCAACTTAACTAGGAGCATCTCAGTGTGTCAGCTAAAATATATGCTGTTAGGAATATAACTTTTCTCGAAGACTGATACCAAAAGTGCTCAAGGCCTGTATTGTTATTCGTCTAGTGTCGCAAACTGTGTTATAATTTTTCTCCGAGTTATCGTTATTTCATATATGAACATAACCGCTCCCATTACGTTACTATGACCGTAAGAAGATGATCAAACACGCTAAGACCAATGCTACGCTTGAAAAAGGCGAACTCGGAACTTATGGTTCAATGCAACACACGCTACCAGAAAACCTAAAGTTTAAACACATAATGCGACTTCAAGGAATTTTTTAAATAATCGTTCTTCACAATGAAGCAAGAAACATGATTGAGGACAAAGCTCTTCATAAGATGTTGGGAGAGGTTGTCAGAAACACTGGTAAGATGCTTGAGGAATATGATTACTGGAGTAGCGAAGACTGGAAAAAATTCCGATAGTTAGAAATATACACATATATCTGCCGAAAGACTAAACAGAGAGGTAGAACTCACAAACGGAACTTACCGCGAGCCATCTTGAGAGCCACTGAGAATCCTTTGTCTGGGTAGGGACTACTGGCAGTGTAGGTATCTATCCGCACACTAGCACACAATGTCCACGCGGATGCACACAGCAGTTTATACATATAAATACAAAACATACCACCTGCCGAGAACGGGCGAGGTCTCTTATAGCACGACACAACACACATTCACTGTCTACAAAATTACGCAGATAGCCCGGAACCATCTACTGAGCTGGCAACCTGTACAACTTATGCACAGGTCAACACAACTGTCCATTTTGGGTGCGGACATCAACCACCCGTACAGTACCATCCCGTCCAGAATGCAAGTAGTTAACCCTTGCTAAGCACCAATTGAGGGGTGACACACAATCTTCTCCAACGAGAACTAACTCTCTCACAGCGAGTCTTGGTAGTTGTGTTTGCCATTTACCGCGTGACTGGAGCTGGTGCAAATATTCTCAGTACCACAGGGTCCAAAATTTGTTTTTTAGAGTGCAAACCATCTTCCACCATCTCGATAGATACCCATTATTACTATCTTCATGTGGTTCAGGAATATACACATGAGGCCTGCCAATCAGAAAGTGACCTGGTGTAAGAGCTGCATCGTCGCTTGGATCAGATTACAATAGTGTTAAGGGTCTCGAATTGACGACAACCTCGACTTTCGTGTAAAGTATTGTCAGTTCTTCAATTGTCAATATATGACCAATAATGGTGCGTCTGAGGTGGTATTTAGCAGATTTCTCTGCGGCGTCCCATGAACCGCCTTGGTGAGGACTCGCAGGTTGAAGGAAATGAAAGTCAATGGAGTGTGACAAAGATAAGTTTTCTAGTAAAGGTATCTCAGAAGCTGCACGAAAGACTTATTAATCTGCCTTGATGAACCCACAAAGTCAGTGCCACAATCTGAGTGCAAAGTGGCACACAAACCTCTTCTTGAGACAAACTGTGTTAGAGCGGCAATGAAACTGTCTGCAGTTAGGTCAGACACAACCCTGATGTCAACAGTTTTGGTGGAGTATCAAATTAATATTGATAGATAAGCCCTTCGTGTTTGACAATGACGTAACTTGGTAATTGGCTCTGCGTTGTCCACTCCTGCTCGTTCAAAAACACTAGCAGGTGTGACTCGTTCGGCCGGAAAATCATCCATTAGTGGAGGATTATTGGTAGGTCGACACTGGAAACAACGGACACTCTTGAATACTCGAGATCGAATCAATGATCGAGCAGAGAGAACACAAAGTTGTTGGGATAGAAGAGACTGTAGCAGCAGTGGTGAGGCATGCAGATACTTAAAATTGTAATTGTCTACCAGGGCTTAAACAGCAGGGTGGGTTTTGGGTAGATTGATGGAGCACATGGTGTAGACTGGTGGAGCATTGCTTTCCTCTCTTAAGCTATTTCAAGTCTTCGCTTAAACATACATGTTGAACAAACTTACACACAAGAACGGTTTCTTGTTTTAATTATGCATACGGTAAGGAATTATTGGCATGAGGTTGCTTCCGTGTGTGGTTGATGAAACACATCACATAAGCCAACACACAGATAAGTCAAGACCATAATAGCAATTTCCGTACCAAGGGGAGATCTTCAAGAGGTTCATGGGTGTTCACCAGAACTAATTTGAGACAATTTTAGTTCTGGTATCTCATCTGCACCCATATTGACTCGAGACAATGGCTTTTTTTCAGGTGGGACCACTAACCATCTTGGGGTACACCACCACAAATCCTAAGCAATAACTACTTAGTAGTATGCCACGAGTAGCACAATATGAAGAGATTTCACTACAAGCAATGTGATTCCAAAACTGAGGATGTACCCATTCCTGAATTTGAGCAACCTCGATTGGTAACATATTGTTACATGGAAGCCTGGAAGGTGTATATGAGTTCGTGAGGAATGGAGGTCTTAAATAAATTAAAAAACCAAATTTGATTTTTAATTTATTCACACAGCTGGTCACTTCCCTCTCTCGGAGGCCCGGTATGCTTTATATAGCCTCTGACCTTGACCTGGAAGGTTCGCCACACCTTGAGTCTAGCTGAGAGAAGCAAGGTCATTAATCCAGAGCATTCTTCATATGTATCAAAGATCCCCGATAGCCAAGGTCGAGAGCAGCATGTTCCCTGATAGACATCACAGGCATGCTTTGTAACCATTGCTTTGTGAAAAGCCGTTGTATCTCCGGTTGCAACTGATAATGTGTGTGTCAAAAAATCACCCCGTGCCTTGCATATTCAAAGAGCAGCCACCTGTAACAATATGTTTCTTAACAAGCAAGGTGTAACAAGTAAGAAGTGACTTTTTGCTTAATATTTCGTATTGCGTATCCAGAATAACAACTATCTTAAATTTGAAAAAAAAGTTATCAAGAAAATGAGTAATTTATGGAAACTTTAGGGCCTTCACGGGTGTATTATTTATGCATAT
This sequence comes from Clitarchus hookeri, assembly GCA_002778355.1. Classification (NCBI taxonomy): domain Eukaryota; kingdom Metazoa; phylum Arthropoda; class Insecta; order Phasmatodea; family Phasmatidae; genus Clitarchus; species Clitarchus hookeri. The sequence continues at coordinate 268,379 of NQII01001828.1, forward strand.
AATATCAAGTCACTTTAAACTCTAAACAATTAGTAATCACGAGTTGTGAGATGGCTCTTTCGTGTTATAGAGACAATATATATCGGCAAGGGAGGTCCAAAACGGACCTCGCTCTTACTACCAAACACAAGGTCGAAGGTCATAAACTGATGCAAATAACTAGCCATTCAACACTTTAAAAATGTTTATTGGAAATTGGTAATTTTTTCCCATTAGTTTCTCAGGGCCTTTCCCGGTGTGGAGAGTGACTTGTTGCTAAAAAATTCCTATTATGTATTCGATCCTAAACTCAAACACTTTATAACATGAAAGCCAAACCAACTAATTCATGTATAAACCAAACCAACTAATTAATTTGTACTTGATTTTTTGAGCAAGGCTGTTTCGTGTTGTAATAGGGAAGATATAAATCGGCAAGGGAGTACCAAAACGGACCTCCCTCTTACTACCAAACCACCAGGACAAAGGTCATTAAACACTTAAAAAAATTTTACTGGAAACAATTAGTAGTCAAGAGTTTTGAGATGGCTCTTTCGTATTGTTATAGAGACGATATATATCGGCAAGGGAAGTCCAAAACGGACCTCCCTCTTACTACCAAACACAAGGTCAAAGGTCATAAACTGATGCAAATAACAAGCTATTCAACACTTAAAAAATGTTTACTGGAAATTGGTAATTTTTTCCCCTTAGTTTCTCGAGGCATATTCCAGTGCGGAGAGTGACTTGTTGCAAAAAAATTCCTATTACATATTCGATCATAAATTCAAACACTTAAAACTGATGAAAACAAGTCTCTTTAAACTCTTAACAATTAGTAATCACGAGTTGTGGATGGCTCTTTCATGTTGTTATAGAGACGATATATATCTGCAAGAAAGTACCAAAACGGACCTCCCTCTTACTACCAAATACTAGGTCAAAGGTCATAAACTGATGGAAATAACATGTCATCCAACACTTTAAATTGAGACAAACAGCTACTCGGGCACACTTTAAATTGATGCAAATAACCTGTTACTTTCATTTTAAATATGAAAACCAACTACTGCCATTCTCACTTTAAATTGACACAAACAGCTACTCAGGCACACTTTAAACTAATGCAAACAACACGTAACTTTCATTTTAAACATAGACACACACTCAGCCAGCCATTGAACACTTAAAAATTTTTAACATGAAAGCTAACTACTGCCATTCTCACTTTAAATTGACACAAACAGCTACTCAGGCACACTTTAAACTAATGCAAACAACATGTAACTTTCATTTTAAACATAAGACACCACACTCAGCCAGCCATTCAACATTTTAACATTTTTAACATGAAAACCAACTACTGCCATTCTCACTTTAAATTGACACAAACAGCTACTCAGGCACACTTTAAACTAATGCAAACAACACGTAACTTTCATTTTAAACATAGACACACACTCAGCCAGCCATTGAACACTTAAAAATTTTAAACATGAAAGCTAACTACTGCCATTCTCACTTTAAATTGGCACAAACAGCTACACTCAGGCACACTTTTTTTTTCACTTGTCATTGCCTGTATCTGAAAATGAAAAAAATTAAGTACTTTTCGTTTATCCATTTATTCTTTTTCTACAAATGCAAACAGTTAGTTTTACCTATCGAAAAGAGAACTGCCTTCGCCGAGGTTGTCGCCTTCCTGCCGAGGCCCCTCATGCATGGTGGCTGCATGGATCAGTAAAGAGTGAAGTCGTTGCCCATACTGGTGGTTTTTTTTTTCCAAATGTATTCTGCCAAGTAGCCGAACCACGACTTTTTCCGTCCACCAAAACACGGGATGCTGTATCTAACTGAACACCAACTTCGTTCGATGTTTTGCGTGTGCACTCTTAAAGTCTCGCCTTGCATCAACTTTGATTTGTTTCGGGTTTTTACTAATCCACTCTTTTCACTGCACACAAACTCCCTCTGGTCATTTACTTGCATGTGACGATAGCCATGTATGTCCAAGTTGCTGTAACCTCGCCTACAGTCTGAAATTATCGTCGTGCCCAGCACTATCCAGTCACGAATGCATTTCAAAAATGTCGCGGCGTTCCTCTTTTCCACTGGCACTAGGAAGAACATTGTAGGATCACCTATCTCCACACCGCCGAAAACCCACTGGCCGTGAGCTTTACGTCCCTTGCAGTTTTTGCTCTTACCCAATTTTGATTCGTCTATCTCGACTATTTTGTCAGGCCCGCCGATTCGTTTCCTGTAAGTTAACTCCCAGTCTATGCACACTTGGCGGCAGAAATTCGACCAGGTGACGACTGTCTTGCCCGAGCACTGAACTTCGTTTATTATAGTCTGCTGTTGGGGATACTTGATCAGGCACCACAATAAACACAACTCGATGATCTTGCCCGGTGACAAATTCGAATCTCCCACGAAACTGCCCTGTCTCGCCGACAATTTAAAATTACATTTCGTGCCATTCTCGGTGCGCTGTCGACACCAGTAAAACAAACCTCGATAGTCCACGAGCCTGGCTTCCTCTTCACTGCATCGTCCACGTCGTATCGACGGTTTGAGGATTTTGTGCTCTATGAGAAATGTATTTACGTCCGGCGAGAAATAAACCATCTTCCGAGGGTTCAACATTGTGATTTTACAACCCGCACACACCATTGTACGTTTTCTGATTGAAAACTTTTAATTTTAAAGAAAAATTATACTTGGATGCGTTGAACGGAACAATTGGCTTGAACTTGGATACGCCAAACGGAATTCGGCGAGATATATGAATATATATTCGATACTGCACTTGCGGTTTTACTATGGTTTTACCATAAGGGTACGCAATACAGAACAATGACCAGTTCTACAGTGGCCACTTCAGGGCATATGAAATGTGGTTGAGTGAGAGTTTCCAGTTTGGCTAGGCCATCAAGGAACTGGTTCTACTTCTCCTTCCTTGATGATGGTAGTGGTTAATCCCAAACCAATCCTCGGGTCCACAGCTACTGCATCAGAATTTTCGCCCATACAATAACAGGAGACACACAGCCCATGAAGGTCGTATATCCGAGCAATTTGAGACAAGACAAAGTGTTTGGTTGGGACCCCAGTGCTAGTACTAATATGGTAAAAAAAATTGTCACTTTCTGGAATTTACTGGAGACCTAGAATGCTCACAACTGGCCCTGATGAAAAGTCGAGCATCTTGGGAGTTACACATTAAAGTTCAGGTACATCATCCAGAAGTTGTGGCTAGTTACTAGTTACCATTTCCGGAGCTCTAAGCCTCCTCGTCACGGCAGTTCAATCAACTAGTTCCAATTAACTGGTTTTTCAACAAGATGGCTTCCTCTACTGAAGATGCACCAGTCAAAATATCATCAACAAATATATACTTAAAAGAGCATTTTTAGCTAATGGATAGTGAAAACCCTCGTCAAAGCCAACAAGTGAAGTGTGCAGACGGTCAAGAAAGGTGATGGTGAACAGCCATATGTTACAGTGTTGAGCTGGAATACTGAGAGTGCGAGAGAAGGATCAAAACACCAAAAATGAGCTGTTAAGATAGGACATCTTCAAGAATCAATATTAATATGTACATTTGTTTGGTTTCGAATGAAATGGGAACACAATACAACCTAAATTTCAAAATGACTTCACAAATAAAGTTTTGCAGCTTGGGTCCTGAGAGTAATAGGTCATTGAGACACATATATTTGAGGTCTAAGCACTGCCATCAAACACAACCCTCAATTTAGTGGCCGTGCTGGAAGTTTTTAACACATTACACTGAGGCGACAAAAGTCATGGGATACCTCCTAATATTGAGTCGGACCTCTTTTGCCCAGCGAAGTGCAACAACTCGACGTGGTATGGACTCAACAAGTCGTTGGAAGTCACCGGCGAAAATATTGAGCCATGCTGGCTCTATATACATCCATAATTGCGAAAGTGTTGCCAATGCAGGAGTTTGTGCACAAACTGACTTCTCGATTATGTCCCATAAATGTTCGATGGGATTCATGTCGGGCGATCTTCGTGGCCAAATCATTTGCTGGAGTTGTCCAGAATGTTCTTCAAACCAATCGTGGACAGTTGTGGCCCGGTGACATGGTGCATTGTCATCCATAAAAATTCCATCGTTGTTTGGGTACATGAAGTCGATGAATGACTGCAAGTGGTCTCCAGGTAGCTGAACATAACCCTTTCCAGTCAATAATCGGTTCAATTGTACCAGAGGACCCAGTCTATTCTATGTAAAAACAGCCCACACCATTATGGAGCCACCGCCAGCTTGCACAGTTTCTTGTTGACAACTTGGGTCCATGGATTCGTGGGGTCTGGACCACACTCGAACCCTACCATCAGCTCTTACCAACTGAAATCGGGACTAATCTGACCAAGCCATGGTTTTTCAGTCGTCTAGATTCCAACCGATATGGCCACGAGCCCAGGAGAGGCGCTACAGGCGATGTTGTGCTGTTAGTAAAGGCAATCGAGTCGGTCTTCTGCTGGCATAGCCCAGTACAGCCAAAGTTCGCCGCACTGTCCTAACAGAAAGGTTTTCTCAGGGTACCGCACCGGAAAGTGTGGCCTGAGATCAAGCCTTTAGTGAGTGGTTCAACTGTGAATTGAAATTGGAAAAGTAGTTGCTCTGGTTGCCCTCTGATACCGAACAGATAACTGGGAAGTTGAAGAGGTCAACGCGGCACACTGTCTCCCCGCCTCTGCGTCGGTCGGGTGGATCAACGGGCCACAGGGTCATTAGTCCACCGGACATAGTCTGTGCGTGGCCATAATTCCCCTAGCGAGATTCCCTGAGGATGGCCAAGAGGGAGAAAAGGGATTATCAAGCCGGTCTGAGTCCTACGGCCTCAGGCTGCCCCTGAGGCTTGACTAGTGGAAGGACATTGGGGGCTTGTTGTTCTGTTTATGTATGTATGCATTGTGTGTAGTGTGGGGACTTGCGAGAGTAAGCACACATAGAGACTTGTATATTGAGACTTGTAGTGTTGTGTTTTGTGTTTTAACCGTACGAGTACAGAAGACCAAAACAAGAGAAGAGCCAGCGTGCGGGTCCCGCCATCGCAGGAGCACCATGGCTGCCTCAAGCAGCCCTGTTGGGCAGCAGAAATTTGGCTTGATGGAGGCGCTGGGAATTACGGAGATTGGCAAATCATCGCCCTTAAAGGAGAAAAGGAAAGGACTAACAGGGTTCCTCAAAAGGAAGTTCATCCCCAGCGAGGTCACCTTTGCGGCCATCAACAGGCTAAAGGACCCCAACTTCAATTGGGAAAAATTCCCGATGTCAACGGGAAAAAAGCAGATACACCGCAATATTTGGAGGAACACACAGGGAGTGAAGGCCTCAATCGTAGATTCTTGGCTACAAGAAGTCTATGATGGCGAACTTCAGGGGGCGTCCTCAGAAGAGAAAACAACAGCTATAGATCAATGTACGGCAATCCAAGAGTCTGGAAGGGGCTTCCTCGTCCTCTGAAGATGAACCTGAAGTAACAGATCTGAAAATTGCCACTAAAAGGGTGCAAGAGTTCACTCTAGTAGGCAAAGGGGGCAAGCCTTTGAAATCTACAAGGCTAGTGTTTCCGGAACGGAGGATCTGAAAGTGGTCCCCAGGTCTGCCTTAAGAAAAAGTGTTGAAGAGGAACCACAGCCTGTATCCTCAAGACAGGAACCAAGAGCAAAGAGGAATCTAAGATTCCAACTTCCAGAGGAGTCCGAGACTGGGAGTGGCTCATTACAAATGGAACAGGACAACATCACAATGATGCATAATGAGACCAAGGAACTGGTCTCATCGATGATGGAGTGGTTAACGAGCAAGAGCCCGAAAATCAACTCTACTTAGGTGAACTGGCTCATACCCAAACTTTGCCAAATGCAAAGCAATATTGATGGCATCCTCATTCAGAACAGTAATTTGGTTGGAAGAATCCATCAAGGGGAGACAATCAAGTCGACGCAAGAGACCCTCAAACCCCCTAAGCAAGAGGTGCCTGGGATTAGGAGCTATGCGCAGGCGGCGGGCTCTGAAATGAGACGTAAGCCTGCGAAAAAGATTGTACTGGTCTATCCGAAAAATGATGGGAAAACGAGCTCCGAAACAAGGGAAATGCTCAAAAAGGGGTTCGACCCGAAAGGGGAAGGACTCCAGATCAGGAATATTAAAGGCATCAAGGGTGGCGGAGTCCTTGTGGAAGCTGGTGACGACAAAACCTTGGACAGTATTAATAACGCTACGAAGATCAAGTCCTTGGGATTAAAATTGGAGGCACCCAGGAGACGAGATCCAAAGGTGGTGGTGTACGATGTACCCCGTAGCGAAGAAAGCTTAAAAAAAGTCGTGACTATTAGTCACAAAACTGGAAGGAGAGAGGCGGACAGGGTCAATGTGGTTTTGCAATGCGACCCAACAATACGAAGCTCTTTGGTGGAAAAGGACCACATTTATGTAGGTTACCAGAGCTGCCGAGTTCGAGATTACATCTCCCTCTCGCGCTGCTACAAATCCCAGCAATGGGGGCACATTGCTGGAAAGTGTAGAGAAAAAGAATCTACGTGTTCCAAGTGCTGCAAAACAGGCCACGAATTTGGCAACTGCCCCAAGAAAGAAGACAGAGAGTTCAAGGACTCCTGTGCAAACTGTCTTAAAAAAGGGCGAGGAACACGACCACGGAGTAGATTCTAGACAACGCCCGGCATACCAGAGGGCCCTGTCTGCCGAACTCGCAAGAATTGATTATGGTGTGTAACACCATCAGGATTGGGCAGTTGAATATGCAACGGTTGGCAGCGGTGGCTGAAGAGTTGAATAGGATTGTGGTGGAGCTGAAACTTGACATTGTTCTATTCCAAGAACCATATGTGCCTTTCGATAAAATTGTGAGCCTGCGGGGTGATGTATACACTAGCGGAGACATGCGCCGAGCTGGAGTGCTTGGAGCCAACAAGAGTATTGACATAACGCAGATGTCAAGTGTGTCTGAAGTATATCATACTTGTGTACAAGTAAACAATGGCTCAATGGAATTTTGGTTGGTTTCCTCGTACTTCCAGTTCGGGAATGAGACTCAGGAACATCGTGACAGATGGGAAGTGATAACAGAAACTTTGAGAGAGAAACCCCTCATCATATGCACTTATGTAAAAGCTAAATCGGAGTTATGGCATTCTCCGGTTACAGATGAGTCGGGTGAGTTGGTGAGCCAATTTCTACTTACCAACGATCTGGATAGGGTTATTGCAGAAGGTGAACTCCCAACATTTGTCTCGCAGGCCCATGATACGCAATCTTACCTGGACATCACTGTGATTAACAGGAAGGCACAAAATATGACCGGACAATGGTCGGTACCCGATGAGAGCTCGAGTGACCATCGGCTAATAGTATTTGAAATACAAGGGGGAGGTGTCCGTGTACCAGAGCAAATAGAAAGGGATGTCCGCTACATCCACAACATGGCGGATTGGTCTGCATTTGACCGGGCCCTGCTGAGAAAGCTTCGCTTGCATGGTGCTGAAGAGGGAACCCTAGATGATCGAGTCGAGAGATTAACTCGCATCATTCAGGAAACCTGCGAGGAGAATCTAAAGAAGACCTCTAGAGGCCTTCCTAACCTCTCCTGGTGGGACGAAGACCTCGAACAGGAAAGAAAAGCCCTCAAGGAAGCAGGAAGGAAACTTCACAAACTACGAGTTAAGAGAGGAAAGAATTTTCCAGCACATATAAGACAAAGAAGTATGCTTACATTAGTAGGGTCCGGAAGAAGAAGGCCTAATCATGTGAGGACTTCGTCACTAAGGTTGGGAACGATGACCCTTTCGGATTGGTTTATCGGCTCATGGCTGACAAAATGAAAATAACAGTGCCCCCCCTCCAAGTATGAAGGAAAATGGGAATGTGACCACTGACCAAAAGAGATCGATGCAATTTCTGCTTCACGCACTCCTTCCTGACGACTCCACGGAGGAAGAGGGAGAGGATCACTCCACTAAGAGACAGTCCATGGCTTTGATTCCTGAAGAACAGGACACTCCAGAATTCAGCATGGAAGAATTAACAGCAACAGTGCACAAAATGAAAAATGGCAAAGCCCCGGGAATTGATGGCATTACATCAGAGATATTGAAGAGATGTTATTCCCTTATAAAGGAAACGCTATTGGTTATTGTGAACGACTGTCTTCGAGGCGGGGTGTTTCCCTCCCCTTGGAAACTGGGATGCCTGAGAATCTTGCAAAAGGATAATGGTAAGCATCTGGACGACCCTAAGGCTTACAGGCCATTAACATTGCTTCCGGTGCTGGGTAAGGTCTTTGAAAAGCTTATTAACTGGAGGCTAATCATGGCTCTTGAAGCGGAGGGAACGCTGAACGAACGCGAGTATGGGTTTAGAAGAGGTAGAGGAACAGATTTTGCTCTTCACGATGTGATGAGTACGATAAGGAAATCTTCAAGCAAATATATCATGGCCACCTTCTTAGGCATATCTGGCGCGTTCGACAATGCCTGATGGCCGGAAGTAATGTACAGATTCAAGGAGAAACGATGTCCAGCAAACATCTACAGGGTCGTCCTTGATTTCTTTGCCGACAGATGGAGGAGATACTCCAGCAAAAATGTAATGGTACAGAAGAAGCTGACGAAGGGATGTCCCCAGGGGTCGGTCCTAGGGCCGATACTATGGAACATCCTATTCGATGGATTTTTGGAACAGGGGCTCCCCCAGGGGTGCACAGTCTTTGGCTACACCGATGACGGTTTAATTCTGGTTTCTGGCAACTCCAGGAAAGAACTAGAGGTTAAAGCTAATGAAATCATGGAGAAGACGTGGCAATGGTCTAAGGCTACGAAACTTAGCTTTTCAGTGGAGAAAACGAAGATCATGCTAGTAAAGGAAAAACTGAAGAGGTGCCCAACTGTGCGCTTCGGGAGACAGCCTGTCAGGTATGTGCAGGAGTTCAGGTATCTCGGAGTCGTCATGGATGACAAGATGAGCTTCTTAAAGCATGTTGAATATGTGTCACGGAAGGCAGTAGTGGTCTTTCAAAAACTAAGGAGCCTAGGTAACACTAGCTGGGGCCTTAACTACAGCACCTTGCGTACCATATACAAAGCAGTGTTCGAGGCCATCATCTCATATGGTACAGTGATGTGGTATCACCGCGCTGAACTTTCGTGGCACAGGTGTAAACTTGTAAGTGCTCAGAGAGCGGCACTGTTGACCATTACAAGTGCATATAAGACTGTCCCTAATGAGTCACTCCCAGTGATCGTGGGTGTGTTGCCTGTGGACTTGTTGGTCCGATATAGGGGCTTAGTGGCGGAGAGAGTACGGGCTGGCGGGCTGTCAAGGGAAGAGAAGGATGAAATACATAATGGCTTATTAGATGAATGGCAAACGAGATGGATTAACTCGGACAAGGGCAGGCAGACATTCGAGCTGTTACCCGACATAAGATCGAGACTGTTGTGTAAATGGTTAGTGACGAACCACTATAGAATGCAGCTACTCACCGGTCATGGGAACTTTAAGGCGAAACTTCACAGCCTGCGGCTCGTGCACTCCCCACTGTGTGAAGTTTGCGGAGTCGANTAAGGCGAAACTTCACAGCCTGCGGCTCGTGCACTCCCCACTGTGTGAAGTTTGCGGAGTCGACGACACAGTACATCGCATGATCACAGAATGCCTCAAGACAGAAGGTATCAGAAACTGGCTGGATACAAGAGTTGAAGAAATGGGCATTCAAATGGGGATTGGAACATTCATGGAGAACAAACAATTCCACAAGATCTGGAACGAGTTTGCTACCAGAATTGGTAGAATATTAGAGGAGTTCAACAAATGGAACAGGCAAAATTCTGATGACCCATAATAGGGTACTCAGGTAAAGACTTACAAAAAGTAGGTCGGAGTATTCTAGATTGGCGAGGAGGACAGGTTTTTAAGAGAGAAAACTGGTAGAATACAGTGTAACAGCAACTAAGAAATGTGAATGGCCCGAAGAGACTAAGAGGAGAAAGTGACGTGCATTGCCTTACTCATCAGAGTACAGCNAACTAAGAAATGTGAATGGCCCGAAGAGACTAAGAGGAGAAAGTGACGTGCATTGCCTTACTCATCAGAGTACAGCAATGCGGGAGGATGGAGGGTGTGTTGACCTTCGGGCCTTAAAAACCTGTCCTGACGGACACATTCACATTCATCGTACATCCGACATTAATTCCTGCGGTTATTTCACGCAGCGTTGCTTGTCTGTTAANAACTAAGAAATGTGAATGGCCCGAAGAGACTAAGAGGAGAAAGTGACGTGCATTGCCTTACTCATCAGAGTACAGTTGCAATGCGGGAGGATGGAGGGTGTGTTGACCTTCGGGCCTTAAAAACCTGTCCTAACGGACACATTCACATTCATCGTACATCCGACATTAATTCCTGCGGTTATTTCACGCAGCGTTGCTTGTCTGTTAANACGGACACATTCACATTCATCGTACATCCGACATTAATTCCTGCGGTTATTTCACGCAGCGTTGCTTGTCTGTTAACACTGACCATTCTGAGCACATGTTGTTGGTCGTGGTCATTAAGTGCAGGCAGTCGGCCACTGTGTTGTCCATGGTGGGAGATTATGCCTGAAATTAGGTATTCTCGGCACACTCTTGACACGGTGGTTCTCGGAATGTTGAATTCCCTAACCTAAAGGCTTTACCTTACAGGGTACCCAGATCGAGGTTGATGGTATCCGCGTTCAAAGTCTGTTAATTCCTGTTGTGCGGCCATAATCACATCAGAAACCTTTTCACAAGAATCACTTGACTACAAATGAAAGCCCAACCAATGCACTGCCCATTTATACTAACACATACGCTATGATGACGGTTCTGTATATTTGCATATTGCTATCCCATGACTTTTGTCACCTCAGTGTATAGTGAGGAATGAAACAATTATGAGTTCTCTGAATATTTACCTGATGGGTTGTAAGAACACATCTGTCAAAGTTACTTGAAGCAAAATTGTCATCCATGAAGTCTCTGTAAACACCTTCCATTGCATGCTTAACTGCAAGCTTCTTTTCTGGAGAAAAGAAAGGATGTTCAGCATTTCCATACGAATCGCCAAGAGGTTGAGTATTAGATTTGAAATGGAGGCACACTGTGTACCTACTAGAGTAATCTCGTGAATGTGTAGGCAGGTAATGTGTTTCACAGTAGTCAGCATACGGTGGTTGTGAAGCTACAGGAGGTCGTGCTTCAGTTTTCTAAAGTGTTTTGAGGATCATATCAAGCGAGTTCTCCATTCCCACGAACATGGAAACCAGTCCCTGGCCAGAGGTGGTACGTGACTCAAGGTAATAACCTAGGAGCAACCATCTCAGCTAAAAATTCCAGCACGACTGGTATTTGACTGCCCAATTCTAATCGGCCACTCAGGCAGATACGTACTTAGACATCAGCACATAACAGAAAGTCAACAGGACGCGGTCTATCAAACTGAGGGTCTACCAGTGGGAGAGAACCTAGTTGGGCATGGATACAGGGATCGACAGAAGCTCGTGGCAGGTTAGCCACATCTTAGACACTACAAACAATGTGTGATTGAAAGTACAATAAGAATCAATCACTGACTGAATTTAATATCAAAATGCTCCTTTCAAATTCACTGTGACTTCAGATAGACCATATACATTTTCCTTGACCCTATGAACCTGAAGCGACAACACTGTAGCAGCTGATACTGTAGTGAATTATGCCTGAGCAGCATTATCCAATAAGCAATGCACTAGATGTGGTATATCGTCCACACCATAGAGAGTATCTAAGGTAGTGGACAGCAAGATTGACGTGTGAACCCAGGCTGAGGATATACCTACAAAGTGTTCAGGCTCATGAGGAGTACCATTTGAAACAGGTTTTCGCCGGTGTTCGACATTCAAGGGTAATGGACTTGCCATTTACATGAAGCAGTGTGTGATGCCTCTGCTTGGATCGGAAACATGTTTTAGATAAAGAAGAATTGGCCAACACATGGTATATTCCAAGGCAACTGAAACACAGTTTTTTGTTTCGTGCAATTGTTTGTCTGTCTGTTGGTGAAGCACTGATGAAGTCATGCCATTTATAGATAGAATGATTTGTTTGATGACAGATTACACAGGGTTATGACACTTTAGAGTCAGCATTAGTAACAAATACTGACTTATGTTTTTGGGATGAGTGAGATGATTTGACTTGGGTGGTTCGATGAAAGGNTCAGCATTAGTAACAAATACTGACTTATGTTTTTGGGATGAGTGAGATGATTTGACTTGGGTGGTTCGATGAAAGTGATGACCAGTAATTGATATTGTCCCTACATCAACTACACAATTCATTGTCGAGACCAGTGCTTGCATAAACTTTATCTTTTCTAAAACGTTAGACATTATGTCGGGTTGTCGTGAAAAAGAAATTTCAAATTTGGTACGTACACATAGCAACATTCCATTTTCTCATCAGTACAGTGACGAGCACTGAATTTTCTGGTGTCGTATACTGTCTTACTAATCGGAGTATAACCAGNTCAGCATTAGTAACAAATACTGACTTATGTTTTTGGGATGAGTGAGATGATTTGACTTGGGTGGTTCGATGAAAGGGATGACCAGTAATTGATATTGTCCCTACATCAACTACACAATTCATTGTCGAGACCAGTGCTTGCATAAACTTTATCTTTTCTAAAACGTTAGACATTATGTCGGGTTGTCGTGAAAAAGAAATTTCAAATTTGGTACGTACACATAGCAACATTCAATTTTCTCATCAGTACAGTGACGAGCACTGAATTTTCTGGTGTCGTATACTGTCTTACTAATCGGAGTATAACCAGNATTTTCTCATCAGTACAGTGACGAGCACTGAATTTTCTGGTGTCGTATACTGTCTTACTAATCGGAGTATAACCAGTGCGGAAGATGGAGGAAGTGCCGACCTGCTCGGCTGTAAACCCGGAGGAATCGTCTAAGCAGTCTGGAAATAGGAAGCCGCCGACTCACAGAATAATATTTGTTTTAATTTTCAATTGTCTCCTAGGAACCACGGTGGTGTAGTGATTAAACTACTATCCTCCCACCTAGGCGAACCGGGTTCAATTCCGGCGGGGTCACACCTGGATTTTAGCATGTGGAAATCGTGCTGGACGATGCCGCTGGTCGGCGGGTTTTCTCAGAGATGTAATTTTACCCCCACTCTTTATTTACGGTGCTACTCCATATTCACCTCGCTTCACCCTCATCGACTCTCAAGTCATGGATGTTAACATCGCCCAAATCTCTTCATTCACTCACCCGAACCGACGTCAGCTGACACCGGTCAGTCTGTGAATGTGAGGCTTACAAAAATTTTGAGAGTTGTTCTTCTCGTCGTGGGTTCACAGTCAGTCAAGTGTTGCCAAGTGTTACACAGGCTGTTGAAATAATACATGACAATACTAAAGGAAACAACACTTATGTCTAGAGGGAGAAAAAACGTCAGCCCTACCTAAACATAGGTTTGGAAATGCTTAGTTTCTTTACTACAGATCCCATTACATAACATGCATTGTGTGACCCGCGGGCTGGATCATGTTTATGTAGAATGCCATTGCAGCTATCGTGTGCATGGTACACGACACTGCATACCAGAACATTATGAACTGCACATAAATCTATTACATGTGTGTGAAAGCTTATCGATGGCCCCAATACAAAATAAAAGGAAATGTTCAAAATGTCCTCCATCAACACGGATACATGCGTCAACCCGTCGTTGCATGGACTCCCGGATGCATTGATGCATCCATGGAGAATTTATGATTGTTTCGCAAGCTTCCACAATACCGAGGTGCGGTAATATTTTACATATTACGAATATACTGCACGATAAAGTAAGTAGCTGAAGGACCACAGTTGCAATTTATACGCTTTCTTTCTTAAAAGCTGCAACTAATATAAATNACGCTTTCTTTCTTAAAAGCTGCAACTAATATAAATTATCTATTACTACAATAATACTTCAAAACAAAGGATGCGCAATAATTTTCACTGCATGATCATCGTGCAGAATACAATATACAGTTTTCACATGAGAAGCCCCGAATGTTTTGTGCATAATATTTGATCATAGTAGACATGACAGTTCCTTTGATTTAAACGCACTTGGTAGCTTACTGGATGCATGAGGCTCTGGGGACGGACCTTGTGTCTGATTGGCAGTTACCTGCCGCGAAATACTCCCTCTTGGTTGGACTGTCGTCTGGCGAGTTGCTTCCCAAAGCAATGACTGGCGAACGACATTCCGCCATATTTTCTGCGCGTGGAGCAGGAATTCTGGCTATACCGGGCTGATTCGCTTCTGTATTATTAGATACGCTGCCCACGGCCGAACTGAAGATTCACGGCAGGCGTCTTCCTTCCATAATATCTAACGATTTGGTGTTCTCCTGCCGTTTGTGATTTCCGATTCTGGCCTTCCCCTACTTCGATTTCGCTTTTCCATTCCGGTTTCCTAGATTCAATTTTACTTTCCCTCCTTCTCTGTCTCTTGCCCGAAGGCTTCCTTCGGGTGGCACGGGAATCTGCACGCCTGTTGCTGGTATAACGGTGTTGCGCCCGAGGCGATATCCGGGTGCACTGGCAGGTATCTGGTCTAGAAAATGAAAATGAAAACTCAGTCGCGCGTTGTTCCCTCCGTCAACACGGATGAGACGAGGCGAACATGTCGTCCCGGCCAGACCGTCATTCGGTGAAGTGGGAGATGAGATAGGGATGGAGTAGCGGCAGAATTATCGCAAAAAAAGAGGGTACGAGAGTTTTCATACCTTTAATTTAGGTTACTCAATGGGCGTACACTACCAGGCGTCTGGACTGGAGATGTCTCGTGCCCAACGTCTGCATTACTCGCGTCATGAGCACCGATTTGGGGAAGCAAGCAGTTCGGAGACCATAATAACCAGTAGGTCCCTAAATGGTCAAAATGCATCTGTCCTACAGGCAACAAACCTGAATTAATTTAATGTCGCTATACGCCAGTTCACTTTTGCGTCGCATCCACGAAAGTCGACAGTCCAAATCATCTAGCGGGCTGTCAAGACGTGTTTAAATATGGATGAGAAAAGAGGAGTGCAAGCTTAGAATGTAAATAATGCTATATCAGGCATAAAGGTGTAAGATAATTTGTCCTCGTTCTTTGGAGCTAGTCTCCCGGGTCGACATGAGATAGCCCTGTAATTGCTTTTGTTTATCTGTAGCGTCATTGTGCGGCAAGCCGAGTAACTAAGGCTAGGCACAACTTCTTTTCCTCTCCCCCTGCACTGAGAAAAGGTTTTGTTGAATCAAACAAAGTTTGTTTGGTGCAACCAAATTAATTGTTTGTATAGGGGCAATGAAATATTTTGTTGTTCAAACCTACTTATTTTGTTGTTCTTATTTGTTTGCCCCAAATAAATATTTGTTTGCCGCAACTAAAGATTTGTTTGTATAAACGTAAATTAAACAGTTTTTGTTAATATAAAAAAATTGGCAGCCCTATCGAAATTCGAACCTATATCATTTACACCCAAGCTCTACACCATAGCAGCCTCAGCTAAAGTGACTGTTTATGTAGTAGGAATGGTTTTAATATATACATTTCGAATACTAGACAACGTGCGCAAGTAAATATTTCTAGTTTTGCAGCTTAACTTTTAAGTTTCCTGTCGAATCTGATCTATTAGGATGTTATACCATTATTAAGCTTCAATATATGCACTAACAAACACTGTTACTATTCTAATTGTAAAAAAAAAATACAAATAATCTATCGAACTATATTTTCGAACGAAGGCAATCAAAAGAGCGGCAAAAAAAAAAAATATATACAAATGATTCAACTAAATATTTTGTTAACAGTCAAATTTATTTTGGCCCGACAGAGACGTTTCGTTAATTCAAGTGTGTATTTTGTTAGATGAACTAATTCATTTTGCTGCTTTTCAATTTTTGTTTACTCAAAAAAATATTTTATTGGGGTAACTATATATACTTTTGGCGCCACACAAACAAATATTTGTTTGACTTTTTTCTCAGTGTGGCTAAAAGGGCGCCATATCAGCATGTGAGTGAGTTCGAACGGGGCAGAATGATCGGTCTCCAGGAAACGGGTTTGTCATACCGTGACATTTCGGCATTTCGTTGTGCTAAGTCCAGCCTGTTACCCGACAATAACGCAAATTTTGGAGTCCGTCAATAAAATTTCAGTGTTTTGAGTTGTTATATGTCTGTTTTTTTTTTTTTGTACTATGGAAGGTTTATGGTAACTAAATATTGACATTATACAAAAGACTGATCAAGGGACGTAATTTAATTATACCAGGTAGTGGTTACAATATGAGCTGTTGGCGAGGGAGGGCCAAGTAATGTTGAACCACTCAAATACAGTATATGACTGAGCTGCATATACCGTTTCTGTACACTGATTGTTGTAGCGGGAAGCGACGAGCGGCACTTTGAGTTTGAGCTGGATTTTGAAAGTTGTTCTTCTCTGCGTGGGTCCACACTCAGGCCCCATACAAAGTGTTGCCAAGCGTTACATAGGATGTTGAAATAATACGTGGCAATTCTTCAAGAAACAATCCTCACGTCTAGAGGGATAAAAAAGTAAGTAAGGCCTATCTAAACATGGTCTCGGAAACGCTTCGTTTCTTTACTACAGATCCCATTACATAACGTGCATTGTATGACTCGCGGACTGGATCATGTTAGTATAGAATGCCATTGCAGCTATCGTGTGCATGGTACACGGCACCGCATACCACAACACTACATACAAGAACATTATGAACTGCACAGAAATCGATTACACACGTGTGAAAGCTTGTCGATGGCTCATTACAAACTTATAGGAAATGTTCAAAATGTCCTCCATCAATACGGATACATGCGTCAACCCGCAGTTGCATGGACTCCCGGATGCGTTGCTGTATCCCTAGAAAATGCATGATTGTTTCGCAACCTTCCACAATACCGCGGTTACGAAGTATTTGCACACATCCACTGGAGTTGCGTACACAGGTGCCTTTAAATATCTCCACAAATTAAAGTATATTGGATACAAATCAGGCCTTCACGGCGCCAAGGTCTTGGTGCACTCCTAAATATCTAGCGGCCACGAAACATTTGGTTTTGGCACTGACGAGTATGGGCAGAGAAATTACCAGGAGCTCCATCATGCATAAAGTAGGTACATGTTTTGTCGTATCTGTAATAGGACATTTTCCAAAAGAACAGGAATGTCGTTTGTCAAGAATACTTCACACGTTTGACCGTTGGGTCTCCTTGGCAGAAAATTTTGTTTCATAAACATTCGCCAACAATGCCGGCTCAAACATCGACTGTGAATTGTTATTGATGTCGTGCTTGTACAATTGCGCGAGGATTTTCGTGATCCCATATGTGTTGAATGTGGTAATTAATGACCTGGTCCCGTTGGAATGTCACCTCATCCATAAACACCGATTCACAAGGTTGGGTTTTCACATTGTTGGGCAAACCAAAGACAGAACGTATGTCGTGTCAGAAAGCCCGCTGGGGTCAGAGCCTGAACACGCTGTAAGTGGTACGGTTACAGCATATTCTCATTCAGAACTCTCCAGAACTCTCCACACCATCGTGTGGTCAACCTTAAATGTAGTAGCTACTTGCGGTGTGCTAACATTGGATGTCTCGTCGATCACACGCAGAACTGCCTCCTCCAACTCTGGCGTCCTCGTCCGTATTGGCCGCCCCCTGTCGCGAGTGGCGGGCTTGAACGTTCCATGTTCCGCCAGACGGCGACGGATTGCTTCAAAGGTTCACATCTGGGCAGCATCATTCTGGCAATCTCGCACGATACAAAGATCGTGAGGCACTGCCATTACCGATTGCCAACCCGTACATTAAATGCGAATAAGTTAACTCTGTGTTTGAATAATCCATTCTCTAACTCTACCCACGTCCGACTGATGCACACACGACACTCGTAGCTTCCAGCTCGATACTACGCGAACAGTGAGCTGTGTCCGATTAAATGGTCGGTATGGGGCTGCCGTCACACTACAGCTGTGATGGCATTCCACACAAACATGATCCATCCCGCAGACCATGCAATGCACGTTATGTCGTAGGAGCTGTAGTATATAAACGAAGGGTTTCCAGACACACATGTTCATATAACGTTTTTTTCTTCCTCTAGAAGCGAGGATTGTTTCCCTGACATTGACACGTATTATTACAAAATATTGTATAGTTTCGTGGTGGCGAAATTGTCCTGAACACAGTACAGAGCGGGACAGATTTTACTTCTTTACTGTCATTTTTTACTGATCTGTATCAGGTCATTCCTAAGTGTTTTAACTTAAAGTTGAGACAAATGTGAACAACAATCTCTAATGCTTTCATCCCGCTATTTCAAAAGGCGAATTATCGAGAAACGTGAGGGAGCGACAAATGAAAGTAGCTTCTATAAATTAAATGCAGCTTCCCTACGGACGTGCGAAAGCAGAGGAGAAAGCTTAAGATAAGAACTCTTCGTGCGTCTCTGGGAAATGCCNCAGCTTCCCTACGGACGTGCGAAAGCAGAGGAGAAAGCTTAAGATAAGAACTCTTCGTGCGTCTCTGGGAAATGCTGAGGAGGTAAACATTTATTTCAGAGATAACGCCGAGGTGGAAGTCCTAAAGAAACTTAATTAAAAAAAAGCGTAAACAACGTATACACGAGTGCTCAGATGTACACGTCAGACAGAAACGTATGGAATTATGCTCTGTTCGTTCCAAGGTGGCAGCTTGTATTAATCCACCTATTTATGCACGTGCGTCACGAGCCATCAGCTATNACAAATGTGAACAACAATCTCTAATGCTTTCATCCCGCTATTTCAAAAGGCGAATTATCGAGAAACGTGAGGGAGCGACAAATGAAAGTAGCTTCTATAAATTAAATGCAGCTTCCCTACGGACGTGCGAAAGCAGAGGAGAAAGCTTAAGATAAGAACTCTTCGTGCGTCTCTGGGAAATGCCGAGGAGGTAAACATTTATTTCAGAGATAACGCCGAGGTGGAAGTCCTAAAGAAACTTAATTTAAAAAAAGCGTAAACAACGTATACACGAGTGCTCAGATCTACACGTCAGACAGAAACGTATGGAATTATGCTCTGTTCGTTCCAAGGTGGCAGCTTGTATTAATCCGCCTATTTATGCACGTGCGTCACGAGCCAACAGCTATCAGAATGACGACCTCGTCGTTCACGCGTTCTTTATTTTAATCTAATATTTAAATGCTAAGAAATTATTTGAATTAGGTAATAAAACATTTATTTACTTTTTTAGACTTTTCTATTTTNATCAGAATTACGACCTCGTCGTTCACGCGTTCTTTATTTTAATCTAATATTTAAATGCTAAGAAATTATTTGAATTCTGTAATAAAACATTTATTTACTTTTTTAGACTTTTCTATTTTATTTTTTTTACACCTGGCGACAGTTCAGCCCGATCCGCCGCCATCTTGCACTGGAATGGTTATTTGGTGCAATTTTACCTATAAACCAAAATAATTACATTTCCAAATTGTAATCAAATTATTTTAATACTATACAGCATTCAAGAACGCACTTAATAAATTGAACTATCAAGTTTGATCTTAAAAATTCTAATGTAACGTTAGGACTGTTTTCTGCCACAATCGTACTATGAACTGACAAGTCAGCCAGTGGCTTTAACATTGGAACTGGCCATGTTTTTCTCTGTTGCTATCTTGAAATGAATACATTGTAGTGGGACAGTAATTCTTAGACTAGTTTCGACGTTCACTGGAAACATCTGAACACTGCTTAGCTTCTGTCCTACCATTGTGTATCTTTATGCAGCCAGA
Organism: Clitarchus hookeri; assembly: GCA_002778355.1. Lineage (NCBI taxonomy): Eukaryota > Metazoa > Arthropoda > Insecta > Phasmatodea > Phasmatidae > Clitarchus > Clitarchus hookeri. The sequence continues at coordinate 288,293 of NQII01001828.1, forward strand.
TGTAAAAGTTACCACTGCCAAAACATGGTGACTAATGTTCAATAATCTAGCAGTTAACACTGGAAAGCTAATGAAAAATATTAACGCTACAAATCAAATACTGGATGTTACGCTCTACTCCGCTGTGCACAAGCATTCAAAACGACACAGAGTACTTAAGATTACAGATTTCGAATAACCACTTATACCGCGAACTCCAGACGCACGCACCAGCAGAATTGCTTCACTGGCCATACACATGTCCGAACGCCGTTTGCCAATCAGCGGCTGGTAACATAATGTCTAACCGGTAGGCGAGCCAAAAGGAAATCTTTCATAGTACGCTTAACCAATCAGAATGAATGTCTTTTTCCAGAACCTCGCGCAGAGAGAATGGGTACGACCACACAAAAGGGACCGCCAGTAGGGATAGCGAGTATGTACTGGGGCGCTAGGGAGTCATTAATGACCTAAGTGTCATTCGAATAACCTGTAAACGGGTGTCGGAGAGAGGCACACTAATTACCGGCAAAGATAAGCCCCCTACCCCCTCAGGGAGGTGTATTGTGGTTGGCTGACAGGTTCTCCCACCTCTTCTGAGGTGTACTGTGATTGGCCGTTGCTTGTGGAGTACCCTTTTAGTAGACAAAGCGCCCAAGCTACATTTACAGGACTTTGAAATTTTTCGAGGAAGTCTGGAGAGCGTGTGCTAGAGGCGTGATAAGAGGGGTGTAGGGTTGGACCAGGAAGGTTGAGGAGTCGGTCAGTCGTTGAACCGAGACCAGTAGAGGGTAAATAATGCGTAATTAGACATAATTGTGTAATGAGTAATTGCATAATAAACAATTACGAGTACCGAGAGTAAATACATGTACCAATAGTAAGTACAAGTACCGAGAAAAAAAAGGGAAAAAGAGAGTAATTACACAGTAAGTACACATGTTCACCCATCGGCTACGGAAAAACAACTGACGAGGTTGGTGAGGCGCTCCACGATCAAGATCCAATACTATCGAAGCGTATATAACCGCAACATTGTCTTGTGCGTCGACACGAGTGACCGGATCGCACTTTGCATGCCGCACTACCTGAGGCCCGGACCCCGCCATCAGCTGAGACGACGTATTGACCCACAAAGAAGAGGAACCCTGCGAAGGTTCAGTCATCTTTAACGAATGCTCACTTTTCCAGGGAACAGAAAAAAATATATTGTGTCTTATAAACACTTCTCTCCAACAAACGATGAATCAAAGACACTGCTGTGAAAACTGCGATTCTAAATGGCCCCGCATGTGTCATGCGCTGTAAGCATGCGGCCAAAGTAAGAACGTTACTTACATTAGACATTGTAAACGAACTGGCTTTTCTCCCGAAAGACTTTATAATTTACTTAGCACCCCATGAAATAAAATATGTATACAATTATCTGCCACAACAGCTGCGGGATGATCCCGATATAATTTCATACCGGTGGTGTGGGAACTGTCCCTTAGGAATACCTGCAATGACCAACGATATATTCGTGCACCATCCACACACAAGAAGGTTACGAAGTGCCTGACAATTTGTCCGTCATCTCAGAAACAACAACAGAATTACTGTAGGTATTATTATTAAAAAAGAGTGTTTAAAAAAAATGTTTTCTTGTGTCCAAGGGTTTGAAAATACACACGACATATCACAAACATTTATTGTAAAATAAGTGTCTAAATGATAATCAGACGATGATAAGTCCACAAAACTGTTCAAATTTAAAGCACTATGTCCGTGGACTAATCTGCCAGCAGGTTTACAAAGCTTGTACCGCTTACAGACATACGAAGTACACAATATTAAATGGGATTGTGGCAACACACCTTATGAAGATAGATGCCATCTGTTTAACGAAGAACTTATTCCAAAATACCCACTATGTGTGTTAGGTAAACCACAAAAGAAAATTGTAAAATCCATATGTAACAGATACTCAAATAATTAATATCAGAATAATAATAATAATGGCGTGTGGGTAGTGCGCCCAGGGCAAGGCAACACCCACCGAGTGACGTTCTTTCCAAATGGGTGACCGTCATCCCCGGGGATTACAAAAGTGAGACCCTAGAATGGATCGGTGCTGGAATGCAAGGGCGGGGGAAGCGGGAGTACCCCGAGAAAACCCGCCGGCAAGCGGTATCGTCCAGCACGATTCCCACATGCGAAAATCCGGGAGTGANGGGAGTACCCCGAGAAAACCCGCCGGCAAGCGGTATCGTCCAGCACGATTCCCACATGCGAAAATCCGGGAGTGAGCCCACCGGGGATCGTGCCCGGATCGCCGTGGTGGGAGGCGAGCGGCCTGGACACTACGCCACCGCTGCCCCTTATTAATATCAGAAAATACTACGCCTGTAGTAACCTTAATGCAGTAGTAAAACAGTATTCTTGTAAATTCAATATCTGCAAGTGACAAACGACCACCCTCCCTCAGCGCATCATGTAGGTTCGAAAATGGTACTAAACAGTGTAGACTGGTTGAGCATTACTTTCCTCTCTCAAGCCATTTCAAGTCTTCGCATAAATAAACATGTTGAACACACTTGCACACAAGAACGGTTGATTGTTTTAATTCTCCAGACAATAAGGGACCATTGACACGAGGTTGCTTCTGACTGTGGTTGATGAATCACATCACATAAGCCAACACACAGACAAGTCAAGGCCACAATAGCAATTTCCGCAACAGAGGGAGATCTTCAAGAGGTTCGTGGGTGTTANCAACACACAGACAAGTCAAGGCCACAATAGCAATTTCCGCAACAGAGGGAGATCTTCAAGAGGTTCGTGGGTGTTAACAAGAACTGCTTTGAGACGATTCTAGTTCTAGTATCTCATCTGCACTCATATTGACTCAAGACCACAGCCATTGTTCAGGTGGGACCACTATCCATCCTGAGGTATGCCATCACACATCCTAAGCAAAAAACTAATGGTAGTATGAAACGAGTAGCACAATCTGCAAGGATTTCACTACAAGCAATGTGATTCCAAGAATTAGGATGATACCCATTCCTGAATTTGAACAACACGATTGGTAACATATTGTTACATGGACGCCTGGAGGGCGTATCTGAGTTCGTGAGGAATGAAGATCTTAAAAAAATTAAAGAACTAAATTTGATTTTTAATTTGATCACACAGCTATTACTCACAGTATCTCATAGTCGCGAGGACATATATTGGCAACCTAAGAGCTTGAACGCAGCCAATATTATTAAAATTTCGCGTAGAGTAAATGTTAACATATTAAAAAATTTCTCTAAGTTCACACTTACGTTAAAATTATTCAATAATTTTTTAACTTATTTGGTACACGCTAATAAATTTATTGGAATAATCTGACAAATCTGATATTTATGTACGTAGTTACAAAAAAAAACTAAAAATGTACATGTTACATAAACACTTGTTTTACGCACTGTGTTACCGCATCACGTAATATTAGTAATATTTCCTTTACAATGCAAAAATGAACAGAGTGCGTTCTCTTTCAGCGCACTTCTCTTTGACGCGATAGCTTTAATGTCGCATACAGTAACATAAAGTATTTTGCAACACGTGGACTTGTTAACTTCATCATCACCAAAATGTATTAAATTTCATTTTTAAAATTTTCGTTTAAAATTCTACTCCCATTCACTCAATACGGAAGTTATTTCTAAATAAAAAGTTCAGTAAAAGTGGTAATATGTACGTAATTTATGAAATATAGTGTATTTACAATTCTGTTTATACTCCATTCAAGAATACTTCCAATTTTTCTGAAGCCCTGCTCAAGTTATACTTCCAGGATATTCGTCCGCCTCGTGAGAACAAAGCTTAATCTTGTCTATAAAAGTATACTAGAATGAAATCTCGCCACATTCGTGCGCTTTCAGTATAATTTATACTTTATATAAGAACAATTTCTTACTAGGCATTACCAACACACTTATTTTCTGCCTGTATTTATTCATATTATCTATAAATTAAGTATTATAACTTACTGATAAAATAAGAGGAGTTCAATTTACCCAAAATTAAGACAATTTTATGTAAACAGAAGTATAAAACGCTTTTGATACTGACATAAGTACCGGTACCCAAGTCCGTCTCCATAGTTGCGACCCACTGCTCCGGTCGGAGAGCTGACGCGTGGTTGAGTCAAGGTTGAATACAATTTTACCAACTCTTCGGCTTCATTTTGTAGAGGAAATATGGAGTAGTAGGTTCACTAGCTGCGCAGTAACCAACTGTCGATTACCAACACAGGAATTAATTTGGCCTCCAGAACTGTCAAAACAACTTGGATTCGTAAGGCCAGCCCATTGTTTATATAAATGCTTGTTTTCANAATTTGGCCTCCAGAACTGTCAAAACAACTTGGATTCGTAAGGCCAGCCCATTGTTTATATAAATGCTTGTTTTCACATATTATTACAATTTCTGTGACCAGATTTTGACACAACTTCGGTATATTAAAGTTACAATTTATAATATTTTAATNCATATTATTACAATTTCTGTGACCAGATTTTGACACAACTTCGGTATATTAAAGTTACAATTTATAATATTTTAATTATTGCTTTTGTAGGGATCAATAACTTACTGGATAAAAACATACATAACTTAGCATAAATTAAAGTGGTTAGCCCTTTTTTCAGTAACAGGTTTTGATCACACNACTGGATAAAAACATACATAACTTAGCATAAATTAAAGTGGTTAGCCCTTTTTTCAGTAACAGGTTTTGATCACACTCATAATTTCTCTTAAAGACTTCCGTAGGTATTTACTTTCCTTAAAAAAAGGATGCCCCTTGAATGCGACGTACGTNTCATAATTTCTCTTAAAGACTTCCGTAGGTATTTACTTTCCTTAAAAAAAGGATGCCCCTTGAATGCGACGTACGTAACATTTAATATGTTGTGCGGGTTGCCTCTCTGCCTCGCGTTGTAATAATGTCTTTTGAGATTCAGTTCTTATAAAGTTGCTGTAATTTTTAGCATTTTTAACAACACATCGAAGTGTCAATAACTAAAGAACGGGAAAATATTGATATTTAAATCTAGTGCATCAAAAAATTGTATAAAGAAGGGTTACCACTCACATACAGATTCATCAATGCATAGTCAAAAACACTATATCTACAGTAAGGATATTTAAGGTGTCCCTTCTCCTTAGGTTGTAGGCACCCACTAATAACCATTCTTGGAAAGTCGGCCGTTAATGAGTGAAAAAAGGTAAAACTGTATTTTTATGTNTCGGCCGTTAATGAGTGAAAAAAGGTAAAACTGTATTTTTATGTATTTCTCAAAATCTCTTCAACCCCATAAGATATCGTTGTGGCGCTTGATTCTACCGACTGCATACAAAAATGTATAAAATAATTTTCGGCATTTATTTTTAAACTTAACGCTTACGAACAAAAATAGAAAGAACACGTGGTTACACGGAATGCACAATATATTTCAAACCATATGTGATATCGCGGTGATGTTTGCTTCAAAATGCGACAAATACAAATACCTTAAATATAACTTTAATATGTTTCAAAATTTTACATTTAATGGGGTGAAAAAAAAAAAAAAGGTTAATATATTTTTCCGGATTCCTAAAACCCCAATGAGCGATTACTGTGCATTTTTGCCTCAGATGACTACTTACACAANTATTTCTCAAAATCTCTTCAACCCCATAAGATATCGTTGTGGCGCTTGATTCTACCGACTGCATACAAAAATGTACAAAATAATTTTCGGCATTTATTTTTAAACTTAACGCTTACGAACAAAAATAGAAAGAACACGTGGTTACACGGAATGCACAATATATTTCAAACCATATGTGATATCGCGGTGACGTTTGCTTCAAAATGCGACAAATACAAATACCTTAAATATAACTTTAATATGTTTCAAAATTTTACATTTAATGGGGTGAAAAAAAAAAAAAAGGTAAATATATTTTTCCGGATTCCTAAAACCCCAATGAGCGATTACTGTGCATTTTTGCCTCAGATGACTACTTACACAATTACCTAAACTAAATTCAATATTGGAGATAAAACATTTCATTTCCGGTCTGAAGAGGGAAGCGGGATAAGAGAAAATGCCAGCTAAAGATTTGCAAAATGTCTTTCTACCACAAACTAATTCGATCACTAATCCAAGTTCCGAGAGGACGTAGCCACGAAGAGAAATTAAATATTTTCGTTCTGCTGCTCCAAACATTGCTGCCGGGCAAAACCAAGGAGAGAAAACAGTGTCTGTGCGTTCAATCAGCCAGGCGAATGAATCTGCTGGTATAGTAAGTATGAGTAGTATAGGAATGTCGATTCGGGCACAGGTATCAGGCATCAGGATTCAGGATTCGCCCGCCACCTCGGTTCACTTAATCCTCAGAGCAGTAGAAGAGAATTTGAGACTCCGAACCAGATTCAGCAAACTGGGGAGGATCAGCGGACCTGGCCCCCTCCCCCGGTCAACATCCTGCACCTACCATGTCCACGCCCCACTATCACAATGCCTCCTCCTCACAAACACCCCTCTTCAACCACTTCCCCCTTTCATCCCTCCGTATACAGGCAGTTATTATAAAAAATACCAAAATCATAACAAATTAAAAAAATCAAGAAATATATATAATGTTAACCACACACTGATCCCANCCTAACCATACCTACGAACATGCAAATAATAAGAAATCGAGAAAAAACGCAAAAAATAGAAAGATGCTAAAAAAAGGTTTAGGAACTAATTACATCACTGGCTCCGAAACCCATGTTAGATGCTGCTGGCCTTGAACTTAACACTTATGGCTTTAAAAACAAATAATTCAAAAAATTGAAAAATTAAAAAAATTCATAACATTCGACGAACATTTTACGTTTCTGACTCCGGCCACCATTTTGAATGTTGGTGACCATTAACTTAACCCAAATGACCTTAAACTCGGATAATAAAGAAAAAATAACGAAAAATTACAAAATGTAAAAAACCATTGAAAAAAACTACATACCTAACANCCTAACCATACCTACGAACATGCAAATAATAAGAAATCGAGAAAAAACGCAAAAAATAGAAAGATGCTAAAAAAAAGGTTTAGGAACAAATTACATCACTGGCTCCGAAACCCATGTTAGATGCTGCTGGCCTTGAACTTAACACTTATGGCTTTAAAAACAAATAATTCAAAAAATTGAAAAATTCATAACATTCGACGAACATTTTACGTTTCTGACTCCGACCACCATTTTGAATGTTGGTGACCATTAACTTAACCCAAATGACCTTGAACTCGGATAATAAAGAAAAAATAACGAAAAATTACAAAATGTAAAAAACCATTGAAAAAAACTACATACCTAACACGAACAAAAAAGTTGGGTGTGTGTGACCCTAAAAGTTCGATTCTTGTAAACATGGATGTGCACAGCCACTCCCTGGTAAAACGATCAGCAGACGACTTTACCCTAACATCTATATTTCATTGGCTATATACCCCGAAGCGAATTAGCACACATCCCGCTCCCCTTCCCCACTATCACCAACACATCTCTCGTCATGCCATTTCCCTCGCCATTTATTTACCATAGCTCAGCCGCCATCAACAACCATCCATGTTACCAACACTTCAACCAACCCTCCTCCTCCCCTAAACTAACCATAGCTCGTCCCCTCACCATCCACCAATCACATGATTCTCCACCCCTGCCCATTTCTCTAAACAAAACCCTAACCAGTTCCTCAAAAGACGTAACTCTACGCAAGACTGGCTCTTGTCAAGATCAATTACTGCAAAAATGGTTAGAAAAGTGGACAAGACAAACTGACCATAACACCCGCCTATACAAACAATCGATGACAACCAATCTCAAAAAATCATCTAATACGAATTACTAGGCCAACCAATCAGTTGCGAAACATCACTCACAAATATTCCACCCTTCATTCGTTAGCATTTCAGAACTCAACCGATTTTAATCGACCCAAATAAGGCATAATACTTCAGATCCTACATGGCCTTCCTTCTGCACATGCTCGCATAGATGTTATCTAAAACAGACTCTCGCAATCGGTAGTTCACCCCAATGAATTAATAAGTATTTTAGAGAAGCAGAATGACGTGTATAAGGAATTGAACACTCATTATTATGTATTCATAAATTTATTTAATTTACTTTTATCTTTTGAATTATTTCATACATTCGATCTTTACATTTCTTAGATGTTTGCAGATCATGGATATTAGCCAACAGTCTCATATCATATAACGCCTATCCTGCAGTTAACAAATTATATCTTATTAATGTGCGAGAAATCTCCATCTTGTTGGAAAGCGATCAAATGTCTGAATCCATCAACAAGTTCATTCGGGTATTCTGGAAATACGTAGCTATTATTCTCAGCGTCTCCTGCCTTCTTCATGTCGCTCGTTGCAGCAAATGTGATAGAGGGGTGTGTCAGTGCATCGAGAGATTCGCCTTCGTCTTTAGTTCCATCACTGACTTCATATTCATTTTTATTAATGCTGTCTTCGTGGCCATCTTCACGGCATGTGTTGTGTTCCATATTAAATTTGCTTTTCTCTGTAGCAGCATTTATATGGTTGTCAGTATTTAAAACATGTGGTCACAGCTCTGTCTCCAACGAAGCTGAAGATGAAGGCCACCATATTAACCCCTTGGACCTTTTTTATGTGGAATAAAATTAATTTATATGTATATATACATACACACTTATTAAAATAATATATTTTATATTGTTATGTATGTATAGGTATGTTTTCTTCTGGAGTGAACGAGAATGTGGGTTTTCTCAGAATTTTCCCACATTTTTTACGTTTAATATGTATGACAGGGTTCCTTCAGTGAGCAGTAGCCGGGTTCTTTGCTATAAAAAAAATCGATTCTATATACAAAAATGGCAGTTGTCATTCTGAAACCATCGATTTGGAAGGGTTCTTTCGTCATATACCGAAGATTAATTGTGAATACAAAGGCCTGCCTTCGACTCAACGAACATGGAGCCGCAACCTGCATCAACATCACCTGATTGTACAACACAACCTATGTCAGTGCTCTGTGAGCCGAATCCTAATGTTAATGGTATTTTCCTGAAGCGATTTGAATTCAGAGGTCTTCTTAAATAATGTGTTTAATAAAATATGTCAATTACATCGAAATATGTTTGCTCGCTCCTGTCAAGTATGAAACCTAATATGATAAACCAACTTATCGATGAGGTGGAAATATATGGCGGNATGTTTGCTCGCTCCTGTCAAGTATGAAACCTAATATGATAAACCAACTTATCGATGAGGTGGAAATATATGGCGGTGTAAAATATAATATGTGGCCGGACTGTAGCTATACGAAACCAGAGCCCCACAATGACGAATATTGTACTAGATCCTTCAATACCTCGAAATTAGCCGTGTGTATATTGTAGATACAATAGAAGGCACTGTTGATGATAGCATACACAAGTTATGCCAAGAGGAAGAAGAAATGGATTCCGAGGGTTCGGGTTGGACCCTGGCTTCAGCAAATAATATAGAGCTGATAACAAGTGGCAAATAGGCATTTAATGAATTCCTTATAATCTGACTACAGAGAATAACAACATAAAAAACCAGCAAACCACTACATGAATGCGAAGCCTGGATTGTGTGAGGGGTCAGTTATGGAGCATGAGGGTCTTTTGCGGAGAATTAGCAGTCATTTCTGAAGCAGAAATTGTCATTTAGGAGTCATTTAGAGGTCATTTGTGGAGTAGGAGGAGTAATTTGTGGAGCAGTAGGGGTTACTTGCGGAGTAGGAGGGGTCATTTAGGGAGCTGGAGTAGTCATTTGTGGAGCAGNATTTGTGGAGCAGTAGGGGTTACTTGCGGAGTAGGAGGGGTCATTTAGGGAGCTGGAGTAGTCATTTGTGGAGCAGTAAAAGGTAATCTGTGGAGCAGGAGGGGTCATTTGTGTAGTAGTAATAGGTCGTCTGCAGAGCAGGAGGAGTCATTTGCAGAGCAGAAGGGGTAATTTGCGGAGTATGTGTTAAATCCGAGTAAACTTGAGTTTTTAAGATGACACAAGCCAATGATTTTACGAAGTCTACAGTAGAGTTTACCTCTATAGATGTACCTTATCACACTGCTGGAAAATTACATGGAAAACAGTGTTGCTATGTGGTAAGATCTTCAGCAAAAGTTGCCATGCTTGGCAACATGAGAAAACAGCCTGTACAAAGAGTCCTTTTCGCACAATGAAGCATTACAACAATGGCCACATGCCATTTATGAAAGGCGAAGGAACACATTATTGAAGGAACACATCAAGAACTGCAAGGGTTAGTTTACTGGGAGCCATCAAGTTATGACGTCAGTACCCCTTGCTTCATGGATGGGTACTGTTTTCACTGGCGATTATGACGAGGCAGCTAATGATGGAATGAGAGACCTACGATGTGAGGTAGAGTCGGTTTGTGCAGAATGTACAGATGCAAGACTTTCCCGTGAAATCTATGAACTTCAAAATAAACGATCACTTGTTCAAAATTCTGATAACCATACAACTTCTGCCACAAAGAAAAGTAAATTTAATATGGAATACAAAACATGGCATGAAGATGACCACGAAGACAGCACTGATGAAAATGAACATGAAGATTGTGATGGAGATGGAGACGAAGGCGAATTTCTCGATGCACTGACATACCCCTCTACCACATTTGCTGCAACGAGCGACATGAAGAAGGCAGAAAATGCTGAGAAAAATAGCTACCTATTTCCCGAATACCCAAATGAACTTGTTGATAGACTCAAACATTTAATCAATTTCCAAGAAGATGGAAATTTCTCGAACATAACAAGGTATCTTCAATCATTTGTTAATTGAAGGATCGGTGCCATATAAAATGAGACTGTTAGCTATTATCCATGATCTGCAAACATCTGTGAAATGTAAAGATAGAATGTATGAAATAATTCGAAAAATAAAAAGTATATACAAAAAGTAAATAAAATAAATTTATGAATACATAATAAANTTCCAAGAAGATGGAAATTTCTCGAACATAACAAGGTATCTTCAATCATTTGTTAATTGAAGGATCGGTGCCATACAAAATGAGACTGTTAGCTACTATCCATGATCTGCAAACATCTGTGAAATGTAAAGATAGAATGTATGAAATAATTCGAAAAATAAAAAGTATATACAAAAAGTAAATAAAATAAATTTATGAATACATAATAAAGTGAGTTAAATTTCTTATACACGCCATTCTACTTCTCTAGAATAATTATTAATTCAATGGTGCGTACTGTCGATTGCAAGAGTATGTTTTAGATAAAAATATATGCGAGCATGTGCAGGAGGAGGGCAATGGTAGGGTCTGAAGTATTATGCCTTACTCGGGTTGATTAAAATCGGCTGAGTTCTGAAAGGCTAACGAATGAACGGTGAGGAATGTTTCGCAACTGGTTGGTTGGCCTCGTAATTCGTATCAGGCGACTTTTTGAAATTGGTTGTCATCGACTGTTAGTATAGATGGGCGGTATGGTGGTTTGGTCTTGTACACTGTTCTAACAATTTTTGCAGTAATTGGTCTTAACAAGAGCCAGTCTTCGGTAGAGTTACGTCTCTTCAGGAACCGGTAGGGGTTTTGTTTGGAAAAAGAGGGAGGGGTGGAGAATCGTGTGGTTGGTGGATGGTGAGGAGACAAGCTATGGTGAGTTATTGAGGATGGAAAGATGTGGGAGAGGGAAAGGAGTCGGTGAAGGGTGTCGGAGTCAGTGAAGCAATTTGTTCCTAAATTTTAATTTTTTTAAATTTTTTTGGTGGTTTTTTTTATTTCTTATTATTGGAATGTGGGTAGGTAGTGCTTGGTAGAAAGGGTGATGTGGTTAAGCAGGGGGAATGTGAGATTGACGTTAAATGTTCCTCGATTTTATAAATTTGTTTTTTATTTTTTGCAATTTTTCTTCATATATTTTTGATTGGGAGGGGTGGAGGTGGTAGGCGGTGAGGAGAGGGTGGTGTGACGAATGTGAGACTAACATTATATGTTTCTAGATTTTTTCGAATTTATTTAGATTTTTGGGATTTTTATAATAATTGCCAGGGGGTTGGTGTGGGGAGGGGTGATATGTGGTTGAAGAGAGGTGTTTGTGAAGGGGGAGGTGTGGTTGAAGAGGGTTGTTTTTGAGGGGGAAGTGTGGAGGGAGCGGGGTGTGGTGGGAACGGGGTATTGTGGTAGCTTGGTAAGGTGGTAGCGGGGTGTGGACATGGAAGGTGAAGGATTTAGGTCGAGGGAGGAGGCCAGTCTGCTGATCCTCACAGGTCCGCTGGACCTGGCTTGGAGTCTTAAATCATCCTCTACTGGTCTGAGGATTAAGTGACTCATTCCACTAAGAGCCTCTTATCCTCTCGCTCGTCTGAGGATTTGCGGCTCTTCTTTCGAAGAGCTTCAAATCCGCTTTCCTCATGTTTATATTTTTTGGACATATTTTGGTGAGAAAAGTGAATTTTTGGTCAAATGATTAATTTCGGAAGTGGTTTTTGGGGTGAAGCAGGCAATTTTGTTGATAATTTGGCCGTCCCAGGCCGCCGGCCGAGCCCGGTTCGACAACCGAGGTGGCGGGTGAATCCTGAATACTGATGCATGATACCTGTGCCCGAATCGGCGTTCCTATACTACTAGTATGTATATTTATATAATCGTTTCTTAATTGTGCCGAAATATCACTATATTAAAAATAGTAATTACATAATTATTATATTATTTATATTTTACACTTATTCCAATACTTCCGGTTTGGGACATTGATTATAATTAGTAAACACAATAAATGCCTTTAAAATATTTGATTATGCTTTCTCAGATATATATTGTAGTTTAAAAAATATGGCAATAAAATGGAAATTAATTGTTTGGAAAAATTGACATTTAATAACTTATGTTACATAGTACAAGTGAAATTCTCTATTACAAATACGTCATCGTTTTTAAAACTAAATTACGTAACCATTTTGTAATCAAAATCCACCAATCCTCAGACGGCAAGAGTCAATTCCTGTCCCTCTCACTTTCTATATTCTACTCTTCTGTCTCGTTCTTGCATAGACAGAAATGACCTTCATTCAGTCCGCGTTGACAAGTTCATTACCAGCGCGCCAGCTGCAAGCGACGTAACTGTTGTTCCCTCTCTAGGAGGGCGGAAAAAAAAACATTCTTCTCGAAAATATTTCGTCCCAATTTTTTATTACGCTTCACCGATGAGTACTTACTGCGGTTTTTGAAGACTTCGTGACACCCTTCTACTTGGTACTCAAAATGTTTTACAATTTTTTTTAACAGGCGTTTCAATGCAAATCTGTTTAAGATACTCACAATCTCAGCGTAACCTATCATATTTGTTGTGTATCTTAAATACCTAGGAAATAATACTTCCCTCGCAATATATACGGACACTTTATTTTCGCGAAAAGCGTTCCAAGAAGGCTAAAACATTAAATATTCTAGCGGCACGCCAGCAATTTTCCTTCTGTTGTCAGTCACGAGTCTTTGTGAAAAGACGTTTTGGTAGCTGGCCGGNCTAGCGGCACGCCAGCAATTTTCCTTCTGTTGTCAGTCACGAGTCTTTGTGAAAAGACGTTTTGGTAGCTGGCCGGGTCAGCAGTCAAGGTTAGGGCACTCTGATACTAAACGTCTGTGATCCGTGGGCATGCACCTAAGACGCGTAAGCAAGTAAACACACTTAAACCCGAAAGTGAATCAGAGCTGAAGTGTTCTAAAATACAACAAGAAAGGATTTTTTTTCAGCGTAAATAGGCTGTACTTAGTCATAGGTTCATACGTGGTCACAGCGGATGACGTTGTAGTTACGGAGTGGTAAAAGAAGAGGAGGGGTAGTATGTGTGTGGCCCTGTGTGGTGACGTGCTAGATTGTTTGTACATGTGGTTCTGTCAACGTCAGTATTTCTCCTCGAGTGGATGTACTCTCGTCAGGCGAGTAAAGTACGTGAGTAAGAGTCAAACACAGGAGCAGGCACTGGATGTGAAAGGAGGATGGGGCAAAAGCGAAACTTGAAACCTTTCAGAATACCTTATTTTATTTAGAAAGTTAAAAATGTTTTAGTAAATTGTTAATTTTATATCCAGTTATTTAATTAACATTTTATGTTTTCGGTGTAAATATTTTTTTGATTTTCTCGGAACTTCTCGATTATTTAGAAATTCTCAGTCTTAAAGTCACCAGGGTTAAGGTCACACGCGTNTGCATAGACAGAAATGACCTTCATTCAGTCCGCGTTGACAAGTTCATTACCAGCGCGCCAGCTGCAAGCGACGTACCTGTTGTTCCCTCTCTAGGAGGGCGGAAAAAAAAAACATTCTTCTCGAAAATATTTCGTCCCAATTTTTCATTACGCTTCACCGATGAGTACTTACTGCGGTTTTTGAAGACTTCGTGACACCCTTCTACTTGGTACTCAAAATGTTTTACAATTTTTTTTAACAGGCGTTTCAATGCAAATCTGTTTAAGATACTCACAATCTCAGTGTAACCTATCATATTTGTTGTGTATCTTAAATACCTAGGAAATAATACTTCCCTCGCAATATATACGGACACTTTATTTTCGCGAAAAGCGTTCCAAGAAGGCTAAAACATTAAATATCCTAGCGGCACGCCAGCAATTTTCCTTCTGTTGTCAGTCACGAGTCTTTGAGAAAAGACGTTTTGGTAGCTGGCCGGGTCAGCAGTCAAGGTTAGGGCACTCTGATACTAAACGTCTGTGATCCGCGGGCATGCACCTAAGACGCGTAAGCAAGTAAAAACACTTAAACCCGAAAGTGAATCAGAGCTGAAGTGTTCTGAAATACAACTAGAAAGGATTTTTTTCAGCGTAAATAGGCTGTACTTAGTCATAGGTTCATACGTGGTCACAGCGGATGACGTTGTAGTTACGGAGTGGTAAAAGAAGAGGAGGGGTAATATGTGTGTGGCCCTGTGTGGTGACGTGCTAGTTTGTTTGTACATGTGGTTCTGTCAACGTCAGTATTTCCCCTTGTGCTCTCGTCGGGAGAGTAAAGTACATGAGTAAGAGTCGAACACAGGAGCAGGCACTGGATGTGAAAGGAGCATTGGGCAAAAGTGAAACTTGAAACCTTTCAGAATACCTTATTTTATTTAGAAAGTTAAAAATGTTTTAGTAAATTGTTAATTTTATATCCAGTTATTTAATTAACATTTTATGTTTTCGGTGTAAATATGGTTTTGATTTTCTCGGAACTTCTCGATTATTTAGAAATTCTCAGTCTTAAAGTCACCAGGGTTAAGGTCACACGCGTTAAATATGGCCGATTGAATGAATTATTTATTGGAAAGGGCGTATAAACAAACGTCCCCCGGTGTTATGCCTGAAGGCTTATAAGGGGACAGATTACAAACTAACTTATGACCTAACTTAAACGAACACCTATGCCTTGCCTAGGATTCGAACCCAGGGCCTCCCGCACCCCAGACCGGCGGTGTACCAACAGACTGCGCCACGGTAGGTTGGCAAAATATGGCCAACATTCAACTGGGACGACGGAGCACGAAAACCTGCCCGAGCAGTATCTCACACCACCCATACATCCCATGCCTCAGGACAGGTTTCATAGTACTCCAGTCGTCGTAAATCAACCAGGGGTAAAATAAGAAACAGCGAAAAGGGAAATGGAATTAAAGATAACCAGATAACAGAAAAACAAATTCCACCTCTGCCGTTGTTCGCCACAGAGCGCAAGTCCATTGTACTGGGAAATCTGCATCAGCGTTAACAAAAAATTAACTACTGCCTAATATAATAAAAAATTGTTTATCAGTTGGCAATTTTTTTTAATCATTTAACGTCACCAATTGTTGGTGATTTTTAACTATTGAGTTACTTCGTTCATTTCTTGTTATTTGTTTAGTAGGGCGTTATATTTAACTCTTTCCTACTTAACGTTGTGATACCGGTTAAAAATTATTGCGCTATTTATTTGATTTTATTTCGTAGCTAACACAAGCAATGGAGATAGTTCGCATGCCTCAGATAATTCGAGAGGTGCGATGAGTCCAGCGCAGTTATGCTCGTTTGCTTATAATAACTCCCAAACTCCACGTTTCCGAGGTGAATGGTTTCACCGCCCGCTAATGAGCATCAAAAGTTAAGTCGGAAATATTACCATCCTCGTTTCCTTTGCCATATACGACCAACTACAAGTACTTTGAAGTTTTTCCTTTTCCTCATAATGCTGCGCTCCAGACGAGCATCACAAAGAGTGGCAAAGCTGCTCTAAATGCCGGATATCCCCTCAAGTTTCTTAATACTCACCACTCACGACAGCATCATTTCGAGAAAACCACATGCGCCCGTAAGTGCAGCTGGAAAGAAAAATAGATAACTTGTAGGGGATTTCCACACAGGTGGCGCAAGCTTTTTACAACGGGTCCCGTTAATATTACGAGTTGCCCATGAACCGTAAAAAGGGTATTCATTAAAGGAAACGTTACCTTAAACCGCCGAGGTACCATAAACCAGGGTTAGTGCAGTGATAACTTTGCACAACTCAAAATGCTTGTTTTGGTGACATTTGAAGGAATAGCAATTTTACCTAGTTTAATTAAATCGTTTAATATACCCATTCCTTTACCAGTTGGCACCAAAATAAACATTTTAAATGGTGCAACTTTACCTCTGCCGGTGCATAGTAAGTCCTGATTGCGATACGGTGAATTAAACACATGACTATCAAGTATGGCGTCCAACTTGCTATATCTATAAAAGTCTTCACTCATGTGGCCTTAACAATTGGAGATTTTCGTCCAGAAACACGCGAAATGAAATTTTTGCTACTAAACTGAAAACACAGACTGAATCTCTTTTAAGACACGTAAGCCGTGAACGGATGGGCACACCCATTTTGGCACGAGCCCAACTTTGTAGCGTAACACGTTGGAAAACCAGCGTCGTAGGTTCCAATCTCGCATACGTAATCAAACTGGAAACCGTAAAAAAAAAAATAAAAAAAACTGATGGCAATATATTTTCGATAACAATGTTGCGTCTCGAACCATTTTTAGATGGATGATGCATTTTTGACTCAGATTAATTATTTGTATACCGGCCACAAACTTTGAAATTTACCTAGTGTCTCAAGATTATCATTGATATAGTGAAATGGGAAATTAATTCCATATAAATATAGGGCCACGGTGGCTGAGCGGTTAGACTGCACGCCTCCCACCAAGACGAACTGGGTTCAATCCTAGGCCGGTTCACTCCCGATTTTCACAAGTGGGAATCATGCCGGATGATGCCGCNACAAGTTGGAATCATGCCGGATGATGCCGCTGGTCGGCGGGTTAACTCGGAGATCTCCCATTTCTCCCGCCCTCCCATTCCGACGCTGCTCCATACTCACCTCACTTCACCCTCATCGGCTCTCAACACCTCGATGTTAAAAGCCGCCCAAATTTTTTCACCCATACGCATGGTAGCCAAAAACGAAAGAATAACATTTTACACGTGTAAGGTGCACTAATAACTTTAAAGTAATCACATTACTCAATGATAAGCCATCATCTCTAAGCGAAAGGAATACACTGAGAAAAATAAATAGTTCCTGATAACATATATATTTACTTGGAGGTGTTTGTTTACGTAGAATAATATTTGGTGAACACAACGACGCCACTCTTGCCCAAAGCATCCGCATACGTTCCCTTGAATCAAACAATGTTGTAAAAAATATGTATTTGAAGGAACGCCTTTTTTCCCGACATTATCAGCATATAATCAGTACACAACGATTTCACGGTGGTAAACGTACGTTTTGTGTTATCATGGTAGATTCAAATTACTAGCTTATTTCGAATTGAACAAATATTTTGTGGCCTGGAACAATCTGCAAACAAGAGATTCAAATGGTTACAGTGCCGGCGTTAATTTGGTTGGCTGCACCATTTGGAAGTCTTTGTTCGAAAATACAGCTCGATCGTTAGTATACAATGTACGTGACAATGTGGATACTGGTAGTGATTTTCAGTATGGCTGGTACAACTTAATGTTGGTATAAATAATCACATTAATATAATTTTACGTGAAAGCAAAAGAGCATATTAAAAACTCAAGAAGTGCGTAGGGGATTAATACAAGAAACAATGCAAATGACACTGTGTTCTCATTAATGTATGTGGTACTGTTAAGTCAGTGAGAAACACGTCGGCCTTCTGAGCTAGTGCCCCGGATTTAAGTCTAGGTAGAATTGTAAAATTGTTTTACTAATCTGCGTATTACGACTTAAGACAACGCCAGCATAACGAAAATTGTTATTACTTAAAAAAAATTGCTAATGAACAAGTGTTCCCTAATGGCATTTCTTATTTTCAGTTTCAGGCGTTGCAAAATGTTGTGCCTTAAGAAAAATAGCGTGTTGACACCAGCAAGTGTTGTCTAAATTATAACATAATAATCCTCCATAGAATATTAGCAAATAAGTCGTAAACAAATCAACATAAGTACACATAAAACTCTTTATAAATAAACAATAGCCGTGGACAGTAAGTAAACAATCACATCTCGCAGAACATAAACATAGCAAGTGTCTCNCTTTATAAATAAACAATAGCCGTGGACAGTAAGTAAACAATCACATCTCGCAGAACATAAACATAGCAAGTGTCTCAGGACGTAAATTTTTAAGGTATTAAGCAAGGTGAAAAGTGAAAATGATGAGAATCAAGAAGTTTTTCTGTAATACATTGCAAGTGAAAGCAAAAAGACAATATAGAGAACCAAATTTTTATACTAGTTTCAAATATATATCACATTATGTTCAACAACGTACATGTGTAGTTGTAGGCCAATGAGTAGGGTATTAGTCTTTAAGTGACCGCTTCGGGTTCGAATCTCGATTGAGTAATTGATAGAAGTTAATTTGTTATTAAACGCCGTGTTATGACTCACTTACAATACTAGGATAAAAAAAATTGTGAATATTGTTATAGTAATACATGATAAAACTACGTTAATATTTGGCCAAATGAATTTAACCTGCTTTAGCAAAAATATTGAATTTCACTTTAAATAAACAATGCTGTTTCACTTGAATATCTGCTGTTTGGTAAGTGCAAACAAATATTGTAAAACGTTTTATTTTGTTCAATCAACAGTATAGTGGTTTGACCGTATACAAAATTATGATTTGTTTAGCCCAAAGATATATTGTTTCCCTCTAATAATAATTTATGTTCGTGTAATATAATTTTTGTAATTTGCGAGAAAAACTTTAGTATAGTTTAGCATGCCCTATGCATAGAAAATAATAATAATAATAATTTTA
Source organism: Clitarchus hookeri (assembly GCA_002778355.1). NCBI lineage: Eukaryota > Metazoa > Arthropoda > Insecta > Phasmatodea > Phasmatidae > Clitarchus > Clitarchus hookeri. The sequence continues at coordinate 307,665 of NQII01001828.1, forward strand.
CATGGCAAGATTACACTCTAAAGCAGAATCGGAGATTTAAATGAGTGAAACGCTATACACACTTTAAGTCAGTTAACAAACAGCCAACGANACTCTAAAGCAGAATCGGAGATTTAAATTAGTGAAACGCTATACACACTTTAAGTCAGTTAACAAACAGCCAACGAACGAAGAATCATTGTAGTGAATATGATGTGTCTGTTGTGGAAGGGACGGGAAATCTGAATATGGTAGAGAGCGTATACTAACTGCGCAGTAATTAACTTCAGTCCCCGCAATGAACTGTCTTTTGCATCTAGAACCGTCAGATAACTTGGCTTTGACTATGTTAACTCACTCTTGACTAAATACACATTTTTAAATGCTCTCTCCAATTAAAAACAAAGTGAATTAATTTACATTTCTGCAGTCCGTACATTAAATGCATAATTGATTGAAAACTACTACGGAAAAATAAAAACTTTCAGAGATATATTATTTAATTTATATCTGGGAGAAGAACTTTATAAGAATTTTATAGCACTTTATAAAATATTTCACTACAATATTTTCCTTTTAATGAAAAATAATTATTAACGACACATTTCTCACTACAGTTTTTCCGTATTTCTCCACTGAATGCTTCAGAAATAAAAAAGTAAATATAACTTCGCCAAGCAGCGCTACAANACAGTTTTTCCGTATTTCTCCACTGAATGCTTCAGAAATAAAAAAGTAAATATAACTTCGCCAAGCAGCGCTACAAAAATTGTTACTTTCCTTCTGTGTAAAAATATTTGTTATAATTTCCATAAGTGTACATAATAACTTTGTGCCAATTTTTATAAGTGCGCATAATTATTAATTTTCACAAAAGGGAGCAAGACCCATTAACGCCTGGGAGAAAAGTTTTCGCCATATTACACTGTTTCCCTATGGGTTGTAAGTTTTCCGATTTGCATTTATTTGAACTGGGGAGCAATAACACATATCACCAGTAACCAAGTATGTACTGCAGATTTTCATATTATAATTTTAGACCCTTTTTCTGACATCAAACCTAGACATAACGTATTCTGTTTTGAAATTAATTCAGCGCTCCACTTGGATAATGCACTATTAACTGAAATATAAATGGTGAACCGTAATTTTCGGGAATTCGTTTGTCAACAGACTGGACTTCGCAGTCCTCTATACAGCGTATTCTTAAGTAACCCTGTCGGTAGGCAACACGCTTCACATGTGCCACTCAGTTTGCCTACCTCATAGGTACTGGACGGTCACCCTTATTTGAGGAGACTGTTTTCTCGCAAATGAAGCGGACTATAGTGTACATTAGATATGGAGTTTAATAATCCGTCTCATAATTTTAGCAAATACTAAGGGTTGCCACATTTACTGCTGTGCAGGAATAGAAACCCCTACTTTGTTTCTGACTGGTGAAGTTGTTTACAATTACCTTCCAAGAGGTTCATGATCTTCGTTTGTTGACACATTATGCAAATTTNTCTGACTGGTGAAGTTGTTTACAATTACCTTCCAAGAGGTTCATGATCTTCGTTTGTTGACACATTATGCAAATTAAATTTATTTCATCTCTTAAAGTTTTTGGTATTTTCAACTTGTTATTTTCCCCATTTTCGAGAATTGAAACCACCCTTAAAAATCTCTCTAGACTCCAGTCCGGTCAAAACCGTAATGTGTTTGAAGGCAAATGGATCTGTGAAAATTACGGATTTGATGTTGTAAAATAATATTGTGAAATTTAAGTCAGTATGAACAGTTCGGACACATACACGGAACAATTTCATAACATTACCACAATTGTAATAGTTTGTTCACTTGTCTATTCAATTGGTAAGTAAGGAACGTAGGATAGGTAATATGCAATTGAAAACTTTCATCCAGCCGAGCTAATGCGGCCAATAAATACGTGACTGGCAAGATGAAATGATAGACAATATGCGTAATTGTTGCAAGTGCAAGTGGACGAAAGTAATAAATACACAGCGAAAGTGAAGGAAAACATGACGCGAGACGTTGAGCTCTTCACGCGCGTATAGACGTATCGAGACTAGGAGGTTTGAAGAGACGATATCGCTGCGTAATTTCGCCGAGTGTCGCAAGCTTTAAACCTACTTGTGGAATANACTAGGAGGTTTGAAGAGACGATATCGCTGCGTAATTTCGCCGAGTGTCGCAAGCTTTAAACCTACTTGTGGAATAGTTCGGCTCTATGTAAGTGCAGACGTGCTGGGTGATGTGCAAGAGAAACAACTCCAGCAAGAGTTTTACGCTTCTCCCGCACACAGGCGCGGAATATAAATCTAAGTCCGGGCATTTTTTTTTCTCGCCCTGTGCCTTGTACGCGCGCAGACGTCCCGCGGATAAGAAGGGTGTTCCCCCCGCTTGAGAGCAAAGTTGCCGGTAAGCCCTCCTTGCCAACTTTCCCCCGACTAAGCCTGTACACGCNTGCAGGGCGGAACTAGGGATAACTTATTCCATCTGGCTACGAGGGCCCTTGAAATACAGGCTTCATTCCGCGCCGGCCGGCGGGGAATTCTATATCTGGAAAGCTCACGACTCCTGCCCTGCCAAACCCATATCTTACTTCACACTTGCACGTTTCACTTTCCTGTCACAACCAGAGTTCCAGTCTCTGTTCGATGACTTTTCACTCTACGTCTGCTGTAGTTATGTCTGGTTCGCTCGGGCTGACTGGTGATGACAGTAACGGATAAATAAATGGTTTTTGCTATATGTAAATATATGTAAACGCACCTCTTTAACCCTCCCCTCCTAAAAAAATACTTCTCATTACAAATCGTCCAATTTATAACTCTCTCTCTCTCTCTCTCTCTCTCTCTCTCTCTCTCTNAAAAATACTTCTCATTACAAATCGTCCAATTTATAACTCTCTCTCTCTCTCTCTCTCTCTCTCTCTCTCTCTCTCTCTCTCATTATTACAATGAATTTTGTGGTAGCAATTTTGGAAGNCTCTCTCTCTCTCTCTCTCTCTCTCTCTCTCTCTCTCATTATTACAATGAATTTTGTGGTAGCAATTTTGGAAGCCATTTATTCACAATTAAATTATTTTCAAATACTCGAAGAAATTTAGATTTAGGTAATGTACTACTACAAGAATAAACAACAATTCATATTAATTAATTACTTTTTTTTTAAACTTAATATAAATTAGGCAGGAGTACCAGTTTTTTTGGCTCTTCACTCTACATAGCTTCGTGTAGACTCGGTATTGTTCGTTCCCGAAACCTGAAGCTATCACTGGAAAAAAATTTCTAGTTAAAAGTGCCTTACATGTAAGGGAAGCTAATTACATCGACATGTAAGGTAAAATTACCTCTTAAATGAGGACAAAATTTACACAAGTAAAGTACTATTTTCTTATCGTAATGAAAAGTACCTGACAAAAGTGTGGAAAAATCCCTTACAAGTAAGGGGATATCGACTATATTGTATAATAAAATTATATTTAAAATATTGGGGAGTCGCTATTAGCACTGTTTATTTCGTTATTACCCATATCCTCGGACGAATAGTAACCAAAACCACAATTCTAAGATCGTCGGTACTTGCCAGTGAGTGGGTGCAAACCACAGTCTTCATCTCGGGAGGTCGCGGTCGGTGAGCTATCAATTACNGTCGGTACTTGCCAGTGAGTGGGTGCAAACCACAGTCTTCATCTCGGGAGGTCGCGGTCGGTGAGCTATCAATTACGCCACGGCGACAACGTAGTTGCGTAAGTGATTATTAGCGTAGGGGAGACCGGGTACGGTTGTAACAGAGTACGGTTGTAACAGGGTACGGTTGTAACAGGGTACGGTTGTAACAGGNTCGGTACTTGCCAGTGAGTGGGTGCAAACCACAGTCTTCATCTCGGGAGGTCGCGGTCGGTGAGCTATCAATTACACCACGGCGACTACGTAGTTGCGTAAGTGATTATTAGCGTAGGGGAGACTGGGTACGGTTGTAACAGAGTACGGTTGTAACAGGGTACGGTTGTAACAGGGTACGGTTGTAACAGGGTACGGTTGTAACAGGGTACGGTTGTAACAGGGTACGGTTGTAACAGGGTACGGTTGTAACAGGGTACGGTTGTAACAGGGTACGGTTGTAACAGGGTACGGTTGTAACAGGGTACGGTTGTAACAGGGTACGGTTGTAACAGGGTACGGTTGTAACAGGGTACGGTTGTAACAGGGTACGGTTGTAACAGGGTACGGTTGTAACAGGGTACGGTTGTAACAGGGTACGGTTGTAACAGGGTACGGTTGTAACAGGGTACGGTTGTAACAGGGTACGGTTGTAACAGGGTACGGTTGTAACAGGGTACGGTTGTAACAGGGTACGGTTGTAACAGGGTACGGTTGTAACAGGGTACGGTTGTAACAGGGTACGGTTGTAACAGGGTACGGTTGTAACAGGGTACGGTTGTAACAGGGTACGGTTGTAACAGGGTACGGTTGTAACAGGGTACGGTTGTAACAGGGTACGGTTGTAACAGGGTACGGTTGTAACAGGGTACGGTTGTAACAGGGTACGGTTGTAACAGGGTACGGTTGTAACAGGGTACGGTTGTAACAACTCGAATATTCGCAAAACTTTCCACGATTTGGCGAGGGGTACAAGGGGAAAGACACGCGGCTTGCCTGTACGGACCTGATCGGCAGTGTTGCGTCGCCCTCCGCGCGCTTTGTTCGCTTGTAGAGAGACCTATTGTGTTTTGTCACCCAAAAGTAAGTATTTTTGATCGATTTCTTTCGTGAGTTGCTTCATTAATATTATAATTTACGTTTTGAGATTTTTCTACGTAATTGGTGGACTTAAGAGGTCAGTAAACAGTAATTCGTTTTTATGTAGGTTATTTTCTCTCGCCTCTGAGATCGTGGCACTGGCACATTTGGAGGCGGGGGAGGGGGGTTTTACGGTTGTAACATTTTTTGTGGGTACGGTTGAAACATTAGTATTTTTTTTTTTTTTACATTGTAGATGCCCAGGAAACGTGTCAGGAAGACACCGAGAGGTGTAAGCGACATATCACGTTACAAGGATGCATACGACGAAGTTAAAAGTGGGAGTTCTTTGAGACGAGTAGCAGTGATCTACACAGTTAACCACGTCTCTCTGCTACGATACATGCGAAAGAGAGATGCCACGAACGAACGTGCCGAGGCAGAAAATATTAGTATGCGATATGTAGCTCATAACAGAGTCTTATCGGAAGATCAAGAACATCTACTCGCTAAATACTTAATCCGTTGTGCAGATATATATTTCGGTCTTTCTACTAAAGAGAGGTAAGAAAGTTAGCATTTGAACTCGCCGTTAAATATAACTTAAAGATACCTCCATTTATAAGTTGTTTTTTTTGATTAGATACTATTTTAATAGCTTCAGATTGTTTTTAAATACGACGTTAAGTTGAAAATGTCAAATTTTATAAAGTGATTAAAGAAGACTGTTTAAAATGTTACTAAAATTGAGCCATATTAACCTTAAATAATGTTAAAGTACTCACATGTGATTTATTAGTAATAAAACTGATTGAAATGCGCGTATTGTGTATTATCTGTGTATGTTTCAACTGACCACCGTCACTGTTACAACCGTCCTTGGCATGGGGTGAGTTGTAATAGTTGGCACACGTTTTGTGAAACGTCTCCTGTCTGGCAACTACTGCATCTAGGCATATCTGTTTAATATAAATTTGAAGACAAATGAGTACTCTTCTATATCAAGCGACGTATTTGTGGTTTACAGCCAGAATGGCAATGCTACGAGCGATCAAAGCAACATTGTTACAACCGTACCCAGTCTCCCCTACTCAAGAAATTTACCACGATAGTAAAAAAAAAAATTGTTTGAGGTACCTGTAAAAATTTTTAATTAATACAACTACACAAGTTTCCCCGAAAATATTTTTCATTGGTAGCTTGAAATTTCCCGCCATTCTAAGAGCAACTCGACAAATTAGTTATTCCTGGAGCTCGTTTTAATGATTATTTTATGCAACACATTGCTCAGTTATTTTTATGCACCACAAAGCAAAGTTTGTGTAAAACTTCTTTAGTGGCTTTATTAGTGCTTTGAAGTCAATAACTTTCCAAGTCTTTTAAATAATTCCCTTGACATGAAAATTACGCAGGTAAAGATAAAGGTGTATATTGAGATTTGAGCATGGGAACAAAAAGCTATCCGTTTTCCACAGTCTCTTGCGGGTTTCTTATTTTCTTATTTTTTCCACAAAATTTTCCATTTTTAATTATTTGATAATTGTATTTTACAGATTTTCTACCTTAAAACTAATGGTGTCTCATGTGGTTTGTTTCTTCCCCCCGTCTTCCCATCCAGCTGTTGTGACAATGCTGAGGATATACACACGTCGGTAAGGTAATTTTTTCATCCATATATGGGATCTTAAACCCCGATTTAAAAGATTTCTACTCCAAAGTGCGGTAATTATATTTTACGTGTAATGAAAAATATGTTTCCCAAACAAGTTTACGAATACTACCTTACACTGTCAGGTAATTTTCCCAATATTTCTTACAGGGATAGGAAGTACAGAGATTTCCGTATTTCGTATTTAAGCAGCTCAGCTCCGTTTTTCGTCATTATAGAATACGTTTCCGTATACTTATTGTATATTTCCGTAGAATGTCCGTAATTAAATGAAATTTTTTAACAGTGTAGAGTTTGCAGAGGTCTTTTGAGTCCCAGTCTACATTCCACTGAAACCGCAACATTTTTCCCTGCATCTAGTAATTGATTCATGTGTGTCAACATGTGAGATTAATACTTGATTAACTAAGAGTTAGGTGCACTTAGATACTGGACGTCTGTGATCTGTGGGCAGAAAGCTAAGGCACGTTAACCATCAAAATTATCCGTTATCGAAAGTGTTTTGAAATACAGCTAATCAAGAAGGCTTTCCCNGCTAAGGCACGTTAACCATCAAAATTATCCGTTATCGAAAGTGTTTTGAAATACAGCTAATCAAGAAGGCTTTCCCGGAAAAAGGAAGATTCCCTTAGTTTTATCTTAAAACAAGATGTTCTTTACAGACCTGCCCATAATAAAGGTAGCCTTGTTTGTTGATTGGATACCGGTATAGTGACGAGTCTATAACGACATGCCGATGCCACGCCATTCGACGATGAATTTACACTTGCGTTATGACCACACCGTTTANGACGAGTCTATAACGACATGCCGATGCCACGCCATTCGACGATGAATTTACACTTGCGTTATGACCACACCGTTTATTCATTCGGGAACTGTGCAAAAAAGTTTATTTATTTGTGCCGATAACTTCCTGTTTTCTAATAGCTGTCTTGGTAGAACATCAATTAATTTGTTACAAATCTAACTGAGCGAGTTGGCGTAGTAATGACACACTAAGTTCGCATTTTGGAATACGCGGGTTTGATTCCCGATACCGCACTTCCTGATTTCGGTATTCCATGCCTTTCCGAAATCCCTTTCTAGGCGAATGATAGGATGCTTTCTTTCTATTGACAATTTATTTCTTGCTCTTGCTTGTCCACGCCACTGGTTCTTTTCTGAACACTTCCCTTCTCAAAGAGACGTCTATCCACAAAAAAAAAAAAAAAATAGAANGATTGGCTGGAAACTTTATTAGGAATATATTTGAATTTTCAAGTAAGATTTCCTCTCAAGAATAATGTTTGAGAACCTAAGTCAGATTAGTGGCGCGTTAAATAATGAATACATTATTGTCTACTGACTCTCAAATGAGTCTTCTGCCAGTGCACATGTCCTATAATTATACACTTACTTCCGTCCATAGTAAAATACTTGGCACAGTTGGAATTTTAATAAAGGAAATGCTCTGGTGAAGTTAAGATCCTACGTACACACTATAACCGTTTCTCTGAATTTTCGACACAGAAACAAGTAAACGACGTTTGTAACGTTTGTTTCCAAAATTGCATAAAATATTTCNTTTCTCTGAATTTTCGACACAGAAACAAGTAAACGACGTTTGTAACGTTTGTTTCCAAAATTGCATAAAATATTTCCAGCGAAATACCAGAAGCTCCTCAAAATATTAAAAAAAATTTAACTTGTTATTGGAAAAAGGAAATATGCAGTTGAGTTCTGCAGCCATTTAGCCATTTTTGATGTTTTTTTTCTTGGCAAGGCGACGAAAGAGGATTTTTCTTCTTTTCAAAGCAATATTTACAGCACTTGCAACTTACTACGCATGCGAAGAGGATGTGTGCTATTTATCGCTGTCGTCAATAAATCTGCCTTTCGCACGATGGTAATGGCAATTGAACAAGGNGAAGAGGATGTGTGCTATTTATCGCTGTCGTCAATAAATCTGCCTTTCGCACGATGGTAATGGCAATTGAACAAGGTTAAATACAGAGTCGAGTATAAAATTACGGAGGGCAGTGGCGCATTCAGGACAGCTAGGGTATTGGTCTTAAGGCTCATCCTGAAATTTACATAAAAGTAGAGCTGTATAAGAATTTTTACTGACATCAAAAGTAATAAGCTTATTCAAATCCACGTATATGCCTTGTAGTCTATTCGCGGTTTCTTCGCGCTTTTTGAATCAAACCTTTGAAAANGCTTATTCAAATCCACGTATATGCCTTGTAGTCTATTCGCGGTTTCTTCGCGCTTTTTGAATCAAACCTTTGAAAAAACACCAATGTATGTTGTGTTTGGTCGTTCCCTAAATATGCCAAGTACCAAAAGCGTTTTATACTTGTGTTAACTGAAAAGTACTTTATTATTGGTTGAAATGAATTTTTATTTATATTTCATGGATAAATTGTAACATATCATTTATAATTAATATGAATAAAACCAGTGAGAAAATACGTATGTTGGCAATGCTGAGCAAGAAATAGTTCTCACGGGAAATGTTATTAAACTGACTGCGCACGAATGTGCTGCTTTGTCCCTTAGGTATAAATTTCTATACTTGGTTAAGCTTTGATTGTATGAGGCAGAGAAATATTCTGGAAGAAGAATTTTAGCAGAGCTTCAGAAAAGTTGGAAGTAACCTCGAGTGGACTATACTGTTAATATTTGCAATTATTTTCGATAACGTCAGACAACAGTTTCAATGCCCAGGTGAATGCAAAATGTGAGTAATGTTTCATTTGAGGAACTGCTCTAGTTTATCCAGTCTGACCGAGCAAAGTGGCGCGGTGGCAACACACTGAACTAGAATTCGGGAGGAAGTGGATTTTATCACCGGTCCCACCATTTTGGCTTAGGTTCTTATGTGGTTTTCAAAATCGCTCCAGGCGAATACTGGGATGGGCTCTTTATGCAGGCGAAGGCCGATTCCTTTCCCGTTCCTGCTTCTGTGAGAAACTTGCTTCATCTCTAATGACCTCGCCGTCGACAAGACGTTAAATGCCTACCTACATCCCTTTATCCCCTTTCTTCCCAAAAAAAAAAAAAATTCCGAACAGAGTTACCTGACTTACCGTTCTCAAGGATGGCTTTACCCACCCTCCATGTTGCCATGTACACAATACCAAGTAATCTCTTCGTAGCTCATCCGTTCTTCGTTTCTTCCAAGTTTTCGTCTTTATGTTGTGTGATTTTTATTATTTTTATAAGGTTTTCGGATTTATACACTGCAACGAACATAGCCCGTTCATATCTGCATAGTTATCATAGCTCCTTCTATACTATTGAGTACTAGCCATAAATCTTATGGATAAAAAATATTTACGACATTGATTTTAATATCACACAGGAATATGCTTAAAAATTTAAAATGACCTTATTATCTGGGAACGAAACTTTACCAAGCTCTGGATTATTGCAATGTGATGTATTGCGGTGCTTAGTTATGTCTAATGCTTGCAAAGGCGAGGCCACAAAAACAATTCTGTCTTCCCGAAGCAGTAGTGGTGGCAGTGTTCGCATAGGCTTTCGCGCAAGCTCGACGGCAGATGTTGTGATGAAAAACCAGAACGGCCCTTATTTAATATAATGAGTCCATAATTAACGCTGCTAACATCATAACTGCCGTTCACGTTATCGTAGTGATACTTTGTAAAAATTTTATTGCAAAACTATGTAGGAAATTATTAATAATGTCTACCAGGCGAATTTTTAGAAATTTTTCTACGTGTGTGATTTATTTGCGCACGCATTTTCGGCCATGTTCAGCTGTTGCGAGACACATATTGTTGACGGGTTCGTCGTTTAATGAAAGCGAGTAAAAAAATGTTGTCTCAGACAAGTGTTGAAAGAAAAAAAGCTGCGTGTGTGATTTTGTAAACTATTGTACTATTGATTACAAACCAACAATGTTCCGAAGGAAAAAAAAAGTTAAACACGCTGGTACCAGACCCATTTTTTTTTTTGCGACGTACGACAAAGCTACGCAACATTATACGTCGTTATCTCCGAAATAAACATCCATTCCATCACTTAAATTCCACTGCAAGTATTCAAAGCAAAACCTGTTCAGTCAAAACTTTACAATTTAATGTCAGAAAAACGTATACGGTAATTTTCGTTTTTCAAAATATCATACCCTTAATTAGTAAAATGAGGGTGCTGATTAATTAATAACAAAACATTGGGTGGCAACCTCTATTATAATGATGAAGGGGGACGATATTACAAAGTGCATTTGCGCAGGGGTAAGATCTCCATTCTACAAAACACTATTCACTGATTTGTTGCTTAATCGTGAGTAGTTCCTGATCTTTGTAACTCAATTACATTCAAAACCGTGGATTTTAGGGGCACGTAGCTCCTTTAATAATCACTGTAGAGAAAAAGTGGTACATACATTTTCGTCTTATATTTTCGTCAGGAATAACCTGCTGGAGTTTGCTGGTGTTGTTCGGAAACATGTTGTGTGTGTGTGTGTATGTGTGTGTATATATATACACACAGACACGCGCGCGTATATATCAGACGTTGCACAGGAAGTTTATTTAATGATGTACACCGTACACCGCAGAAAGCGGCATTCAATAACGCAAGTCCCTGACGTGCTGAGAGTCATCGTTCTTTGTAAAGTTTGCAATATAAAAAAATACGTGCAGAACGTTTTTATAACAAAGAATAACATTTGTTTGAGGCTATTTTGTTTGCAGTAGCGAAATAATGCATTTATTCAAAGGAAATGTTAAATAAATTTAGATTTGCGGTACTCTATAAATGTTTGTTTTATAACAATATAATCTTTCGTTATGGGGAAGGAAAAACATTTTTGAGGTTTTTTTTTGTTTACAACAAAGAAGTCTAGCTGTACTCCGAGAAAAACGTCAAGTGACATTTAAACTTTTCTTTCGTACATTTTAGTTTACATAACATAATAGAGCTTACTAAATGCTAAGTTATTAAATAACGATTTCCTTTGATCATAAATTGCAGCTGTAAATAATGTATTGCAGCAAAGAAAGAGTTATTAGAGTGATTCCACACTCTCATGAACAGCTGCTGCCAATACTAACAAACACAAAAACACTTTAATTGGTCCAGACCTATGATATAGCGTTATGCTGATACTTGTACTATTACAAGGGTTTTTTTTTTCATAGAAACACCTAAAACTATACCTCTTGTCTGTAAATAGTGTAAAACAAAGTCGCTTATCCACGTTTGTCTGTGTATTCGCTTAGTACTTCTATACTACTTAATGGATTTTGATGCGGTTTTCAACGTCATTTAGAGAATTTATTGAGGAATGTTTTGTTGTATAATTAATTTATATTTAATGTAAGAATACTAGCGAAATGTCGAACCGTTTGCAATCAAGTGGTAAAAACCCGCTTTTAGGGCGCTTACATGGCTTGCGCTGACTAAACCACAAGAGATAAATAAATTAATGTACTACAAAATTGAAGCTCTTAAACAGGTCTACAGAAAAATCTGCGATAGCATATGTTAATATTTTAAGGATGACCCACGGTAACCATTTTTGTCTTTCCAAGTATCGCTGTAAAAACTAAAATGTTTCCGGGCGAAGCCGGGCCGGTTCGCTAGTATTTATATGTCACAGAAATTGTTAGCCAAACGAGTATTCGGTCACCTTTGAGCAGAGAGCGGACCGAAATATTAATAATCTGCGTCACCTGAAAACACAAATAAATCTGAATGTGAAAGGGCTTAGTAAACTTAACGTATGGCTTTTTTCAGCTCAGGAATCATCAAGTGCACGCAACGTTTGTAAGAATACGTCAGTCCGCTAATGGTTAAAGGTGTCGGACCACCAAAAATTTATAATTTTATATTTGTACCAAACATTGTTAAACTCGTACGCATTGTTTGTAGCAACATTTTCTTAGAATAAATCAATTAAATTTTATTTATTTGGTAATAATTTGATGTCAAATACAAAATTCTTCTGTTTTGTTGCAGCCGTAATACAAAAACTAAGAAGGTTGTATAGATGAAATATATTTACAAAGTTAACTAAACCCATGGGCTACTGTGTAACATTTATGTAATCACTAACTAACAAGCCATTTATGTGAAAAAAAAAGTTAAATATAAAGAAATTTTGACACATTTTTAACATATCTGTTTAATGTGTGAACTGTTATTTTGTGATTTCATATATATGTCAAGCAGTTGTTAACGGCATTAGTTTATGTTGTAATTTTATCACCCGNTTTCATATATATGTCAAGCAGTTGTTAACGGCATTAGTTTATGTTGTAATTTTATCACCCGTACAACTTAATTAGTAATTGTTATTACGGCTGCAACAAAACGGAAGAGTTTTGTATTTGATATCAAATTATTTTAAAAAATGTTAAAAAAAAATTTATTTGGGGAAAATGTCATGACATACAATGCGTACGGGGGAAAAATATTTGGTACAATTATAAAATAATAAACTTTTTGGGGCCCGAAAATTTTATTTACGACCGGTACAAATTAGACTCGGTATTTTACACATTTCTGTACGTAATTGAGTTTTTTTTAGCTTATATGGAATTTTAATGAGGGAATTTCGCAGCATGTAACACAACTGAATATTACCATGTTTCAAGGCACAAACGGGGAAAAAAACATGTAACTATGCTGATCCGTAATATTTCAGTTTTGTCCACTGCGGGCTTCAGCCATGTGTGTTCGTGTTTATGAAGGTGCGACAACAAACGAGAAATCTCGGTCCCCCTCCCCCCTCACAGGTTCTTGAGTAGCCATGGAAGAAAGGATTATAATCACGTCTACACTCAAAATATCTATATCTGTGGTATAACCAGCTATAACCAAACAAAATCACCGCAGTGGGCATGATAATTTTTTTTCGCCTCAGATAGCCATAAACGTCCAATGACATGGACGACGCAGTAACCAGAAATACAGCGCAGGGATAAAATCAGCCCACTTTGGTGCGGCAATTTCTATAACGGCTCCACTAGGCTGGTAGCCACATGCAACCTAGACCAATACACCAACTTAGTTACTATCCCGATGAAAATGACACTTCAAAAACACTGTTAAATGACATGTTGGAAAAGGGGTGCCACAATAGCCGAAATAATTTAATAGGTATATTTTTTTAAAATTATGTTTGTGCCGTGAAAACTACACACAGCCGCCATTAAAATGATTAGTACACACACTTATCAAGAGTTAAACAATTACCAGAAATGACACACGAAGGTGTTTAATTNGCCATTAAAATGATTAGTACACACACTTATCAAGAGTTAAACAATTACCAGAAATGACACACGAAGGTGTTTAATTACGCCTTTTACATTTTTTACAAACAAAATGGAGAATTTTCTTGTATCTGCACTTGAAAATAAAAACTCATATTTTCTAACATTTTTTTTCGCCAATCATAGAAAAGAGAAACGAATCTTTAGTCGCAAAACTCGCAAAAGGAAGATTAAATTGGCAACCATCGTTAGGACGGACAAAGGAAATCCTCATCGAATTGAAAATATTTCAATTGCTCAGAACTGTAATCGTTATGCTTTCAGTTACCTCAGTTAAGTTGTAAAGTTACTTATCAAAAAATGTTTTGCCTTGGCTATTCAGCGGAAAATTGGCTACATTGCACCCATAAGTCATGGTGGGTAAAATAAACCAGCTTTCTTAAATCTCCTCCCTGTGTACGCTCACTAAACTTATGTGAAACTCGGTAGGAATTTCAAGATAAGAAGCAGGAAATTAGAATAAAATACCGACAATGCTGGTATCTCCATTCTTCAACTACTGGGACACGACCTAGATACCATCTAATGCAAATGGCAAATGCAAAGGAAAATTACAGTCTTCATAAGTCGTCGCTGAAAGAATTAACACACGGACTTATTTTTTGATCCTCGAAAATACACGTCCGATTTAGCCTTGTCACAGAACCAGACTTCTGGTTTGGTAAGTTCTAGAAAATACAAGGCCTGTGTTGCCTGCAATGTTTGGTCATACAAAAACTCAAAGCTCGAGCCATCTGCATGGTAACCATCGCAAATTTGAAAAAAATAAACAGTTACGCGTAATCTAAAGATGAAAAATAAATATTAATTTTAAAACAATTCGTCGTCAATTACATTAAGTGTAAATAACATCTAAAATTTGTAATAAATAACGATAAAGATGCGTTATATTATGAAAAACATCTATGCTGTAGCGAATAAATTCACGACAATAAGTTTAAATAAATAAGAATATATTTTTAAAATGTAAAACTTGACGTCTTTTGGACGGCATGGTCATATTAGACGGAACCAGTGATTCAGGCAGTCACGATCGAGGAATAAATGGGCCATAGTTAGAAACCATTCCTGCGTCCTCCTGAACTAATTTCGCAAAACTATGGAAAACTGGATGGCCGAAACGGCAGTCGAAGCCACGTCCTAACGAAAGCTAGTCCAGAGTATTACACATCCACCATCCTGTTCGATCCGTCGTGTAAGAATGAAAATGATTGCTATTATCATTATATTTGCCACTCACAAGAGCTTAGTAACACTTGTACAAACTCAAGTATGGAATTGTGTAGGTAAATGAGGACAACGTTTCATTGTTTCTGCACCGGAAGTTGGCGTATGGCGGTCTCTTTAACTACCAAATCCGGCCGTGATCATTCTTCCGAGCCGGGCAGTTTGAATCAGTTTAAATACTAACGTTCGCCTCAACAACGCAGACCTGGTCTGCGGAAGACGCGTTAATCTCACGTATTTGTGTNCAGTTTAAATACTAACGTTCGCCTCAACAACGCAGACCTGGTCTGCGGAAGACGCGTTAATCTCACGTATTTGTGTGTCACGTATTTGTGTTACTATTACGTTCATCGGCTGAACAAAGTTCTTGTCGACACAACGTATAAACGAAATTTAGCTAGCAATTGCACAAAACAACCAAAAATCACCTATTATGTTTCAGTGCTAAGTAATCATCTTGGTTTCGTAAATACAAATATTTTACAATCAGCACACTAATAAATTAATTTTTCGCTTGACTATTCCCGTCTTCGTTGGCACCCTCCAAGAAGCNAGTTTAAATACTAACGTTCGCCTCAACAACGCAGACCTGGTCTGCGGAAGACGCGTTAATCTCACGTATTTGTGTTACTATTACGTTCATCGGCTGAACAAAGTTCTTGTCGACACAACGTATAAACGAAATTTAGCTAGCAATTGCACAAAACAACCAAAAATCACCTATTATGTTTCAGTGCTAAGTAATCATCTTGGTTTCGTAAATACAACTNCAAGTAAGTAACACGTTCTAGTAACATGTAATTTTTGTAACAGGTTACTGTGAAAAAAGAAATAATGTTTGCACATGCGCACAGTTGTAAACCAAGAAGTAACTTTACGCATGCGCACATTTCTCAACAAAAATGTTCCAAAAAAAAAAAAAAAAAACCAAGCCAGGAGTTGGCACGCACTGCTATGATAAGTGTTAAAGCACCGAACGGAATTCTTGCGTGTGGCAATTCAGGCGACTTGTGCCTTTTTTACCATCGTACTTAACAGCTTCTTGCACTGTTTACACGAGACGGTCCGTTATTATTCAACTCCCTCATTCACGACCGCACTGAACTTGGTTCAACAAAACAAACGACTTCGTTGTAGCTTGTCGTCAGCAAGCTTCCACACATCGTTGCTTACCTTCGTCCTATCCTCGCACAGACGCTACATTGGGTGAAACTGGCAGACAACGTGCAACGGTTGTAAAGTACCGTGTAGTTGGCACAGCTAGGGAGTATATGTAAGTGAGAACGCTTACCATAGCCCTTGCCTATATACATAGCATGCCTGGTAAATACAGTACTTTCTACGGAGAGCATCATCCTTCTCCTCGATCCGTAGTCCTTCTGGCACGGACCGGTACTTTAACCTGGCCCGATCCTAGTAGACACGACTAGGGCTCGGTCCGAGTCAGACCTGGTAATATTTCTTGCACCCGGGGTCGACCCGAACCCCGATTGTAACTCGGATCCCCGGCCCGATCTCTCAGGGCAGTACCCGTCCGGGCCCTGGCCTACCCTGATCTTCTTGGGCCGAGTACACATCAGGGTTCTGCGAATGTACCTGACCCGTGCACCCTGGTGTAAGCTGTTCAGGGTAAAGTGAGCACTTTTGAGGCCCTAGTTACTGTTTCCTTTCAGCCATTTTTTAATCCTGTAGCCACCTTTTTAAAAAAATATTCCCATGTGTGTAATAAACACAATGTGCATATTCCACAGCACTCTGAACTAAACGTCAAGGGCTAAAATGAAATATATTTATTGACTATTATTCTACACAGCACATGTGTATGTGGGATACCTCCTTCTTATTTAGGTACTCTCTAAGCCAGCAATGTTCCCCAATCTGCCCCCGATGGAATATGTGTGGGATCAGCCCGAGTGCAAACACCGACTCGTTGTCTTTATGCAGGATATCGAGGGCCATTTACAACAGCTGTGGATTGACTTGCCTCCGACTTTCTTCCGAATAGAATCGGCACATGCACCCTGGATCGAGAGCTTACTACATCTTACCGGCATGGGAACAGCAGTATGCCTGTACTGGAAACTCCGTTTTTCGTGCGATTTAATGATGCCATCATTGCCATTAAGTCTCATGACCCTTCAACATGGCCAGTTTCACCACTTCTTCTTGATGCTTAACATTATTTTGGTTCCTGAGAGCATTTATACATATATGCACTACTTTTAAATTTGTTTGCAATAAGGTACAGTTTAAGAATTTCCACAGTCTTATTAATTTGATTTATTGAAAATGAAACACTGAAACTAAAAAGAAAAAACCTGACAGGCTGCATACCTAAAATGGAGTTTAAATAAATTGTATATTCGTAGTTATGTTTAGGTATATATTCCATACATTCTTCCCTTATTCAAATATAACATTCGCTTGACGCCCTAACTCAAACAAGAGACCACAGCACATGACACTATTAATTGCTTTAAGTTTCGTACAAGGATAAAGGTAATCTTGCTTAAATAAAACGTAATTAAAACTCGATCAATGTTGAACACGCAACTATTTATAAGCTATCTCCAGTTAAGCAAGAGGGGATAATTACTGAACACTAAAACCATTTTATCGAAACACGATATAACAAATAATTTATTTTAAAATAATGAGTAGCATTCAATACAATAATTGCAATTATTAGTAACAAAGAAGAACGTAACAAAAGCTGACTTGATTGTAAAAAAAAAATTACACGTTTTCTTTATTAGAGAATTTTAACATCCGACTGTCGAATATCCACTCTGTTTCTAATCCTCACCCGACGAAGATTTGAGGTTGATTCTGCACACTGACTTTTCAGAACGAACTCCCCGGCCTGACCCGAAAGTCGTATATTAAGCTTGATTTACGATGAAAAACGTGTACATAAGGATACTACATAAATAAATTAATGCAGTTATAATTTCTGACACGGTCCATATTCATTGTGTGTGTCAAGGATCTTTACGTACACGATGAAAATGGATCGTGCTATAAAGAATACCTATTTTCATTTTGACACGTTCGCGTTCATTATATACACGTTTTTCCATCGTGAACCGAGCTAAGGTTTATTCTACTCAAGTTAGGAACAAAACGAGATTTCTTATTGAAGAGTTTGGCATAGGTGTGCAGTGTTTCAAAAGGTAACTTTTAATTAAGATTCTAAGGTAAGCGAGAGAATGATTTCACTTAGTTACAAAGTTATTTTATATTTGATTTGCGATTATTGCAATTATCCTGTTTTTAGTGTATAGAATATAGAAAATCTAGTACTCATGCGATGTTAGCGCTTACATAGTAGCAAACATTTTTGGTTGCCAGATGTCAACATTGATATTCATAACCTGTAGTAGAAGTAGCCTTAACCGATGTTGAAAAGCAACGTGTGCTTGCCGTTGGAACCGCACGACTCGGTCAGTCTCTGGCGATGCCTGCGCCGCGCCGGAGGGACCCACTTCCACAACGTGGAAGGCGGGCGCAACCGAGCGAGGACTGTCCTGATTTTCGGAATACACAATTAAAAATAATTTAACAGTTCATAACAAATAAAACCAAGATATCTCAAAAGCACCGTCACAATTCACTATAACCATGTTAACTGTAAGTGTTGAAAACAAAGAATTTTAGGTCTACCAAGTACTGATTAACACCTAATAGTAATTTGTGGATTGTGAGAGGAGCGTCTATAATCCCAGTTCACACCATACACAAGTACACAAGATCTTGACGTTTAAGAAGCGGTCAATAGCATTACACATACAAAAGTTATGGCATATTGGTGCTAGTTTCTAACCGCGCAAATTTCTAACCGTGAGTTTACATAGTCTGCAGCATACCCTGAATAAATAAATAAGATACAGTACTCTGGATAAGATGTTATCTTTTTAGTCACAATGGTATACATATGGGACGTTGCATTGGAAATCGATTGAATGATCTACAATGTACAGAATAGAATACAGCGTCCAGCAAGTTAAATTCATCTTACGTGGGAGATATTTCACAGTCTCACAAACAGCTGCTGCCAATAACATCGAACAAAAACATCTTTTTANTTCATCTTACGTGGGAGATATTTCACAGTCTCACAAACAGCTGCTGCCAATAACATCGAACAAAAACATCTTTTTATCGATCCCTGCAAGTGACAGAAGTTTATAATGAGATTTTTGCAGTTCCGAACAAAAACTTGGAATTCGTTGCAACATCGGGAATTAATCAACTATCTGAAACTTAAAGGGGCAAGAGGTTGAGATATGTCTAGCAAAAGTAATTTAAAACATTTTAAGAAACAATAAAAAATTAATTTATATATTGTTGTGGAAATAGCATTTTTCAATGTTTTTTAAACTCATTTCTGAAGTTAATTTGCTTTTTATTATTTGTGCTCTCAAAAAACAGTAAAAACTGTGCTTTAAAATGTGGTTAATAACTGCATTAAATGTTATTCTTACGCGTTTTTTTAATTACCTCAGCCCCCACACCAGTCACTTTAAGCCATGAGTCGTATTATGATTTCTGTCTCATTATTCATAAGATATAGTCTCACAAAATTTGTAACATTAATTCAGGCACACTTTGTATATAGCGATCATGGTAATTACAGAGATTAGGGACGCAACGTCAGCAGCCGACGTCTTTTAAAGCTGACGGGGTTAAAACGATGTTGAGATGGACCAACGTCGGAATGCAATGACAGGGAAATTGGAATGCCCTGAGAAAACCCACCGGCAAACGGAACGGCAATGTCCGCCATGTTTTCCAAAAGCGAAAACCCGAGTTTGACCGCGTCGGGAGTCGATCCAACACGCTCGGTTTGCAGTGATTGGGGGCGATATGATAACTCTGCCCCCGTGGTTCAAATGGCTTCAGTCAGTAGGGCAGTCATAGAAGCCTCATTAACAAGTGCCCTGCTGGTTGAAACTTCGCGGGCTGGAGATGATGTGCCATCGCCACTTGAGAAGAATAGCCCTGCGATTCCCTTTAAGTCCCCTAGGGCTATCTCATTCATTAGTAGGGGCGCCTGTTTTTTGTGAAAAGATTCCACGATTAGTTGCACTCCAAAACACTTTATCTGAGATCCACTTTCGTTATTGGATAATTGTAACTGCCACGCGTCTCAACTGTCTGCCTGCTAATCAAAGACGTTCAGTAAAAAAAAGTACACTAATTCTGNAATTGTAACTGCCACGCGTCTCAACTGTCTGCCTGCTAATCAAAGACGTTCAGTAAAAAAAAGTACACTAATTCTGATTTGTCCATTCGGGGACAGTAACTAAACTAAGATGCGTGTGTGCTCGTGGAGTATTGAAGTCTATCCTGCGCGGAAATCTTTCCGCGAAAAACAGGTGTATTAGTCATTAGGCTAACTCTCCATCCCGTAACGTGCACAGAGGAACAATCAATCACCGTTGGCATCTGTGCCACCTTTTAAGGTAGAAGAAGAGTGGCCTCCAAGAGCACTGCACAAGACTATACAACATGCAGGGTTCATTTAAAAGTAGTACAAACACTACCAAAATTGTTAGAAAGTATGATTTCAGTTGCACATGAGAGAAGAAAGTGTGTACTTCGTGACGCTGAAAAATAACTTGCTATAATTTACTTACTAAAAGGTTTTTTTTTAAATCAATTATTAAGAGTTTATTTTTATGTAAAATCTAAGCATTTTCATATTTTGGATGCTTTAGAAAGTTATTTAAAATAATACTAGTCACGAATTTTATAAACAATGATATTGGATTGTTGAAGTTTACTCACATCCTAAGAAAATGCAGCAGACCTATGATAATAAAAAAATATTTTGGTACATACAGTAACCGTTCTCCAAGCTCGGGTGAATAAACGGCGGCATGTTTCTTAATTAATTTTATTTCTCGTTCGCAAGTTCAAAAATAAATTTTTAAAGCTGCCTAACTGGGAAATAATTATAAAATAAATATCTAAGTCTTTGTTTAGTTCGTATGAGTGGCTNTGAGAGAAGAAAGTGTGTACTTCGTGACGCTGAAAAATAACTTGCTATAATTTACTTACTAAAAGGTTTTTTTTTTAAATCAATTATTAAGAGTTTATTTTTATTTAAAATCTAAGCATTTTCATATTTTGGATGCTTTAGAAAGTTATTTAAAATAATACTAGTCACGAATTTTATAAACAATGATATTGGATTGTTGAAGTTTACTCACATCCTAAGAAAATGCAGCAGACCTATGATAATAAAAATATATTTTGGTACATACAGTAACCGTTCTCCAAGCTCGGGTGAATAAACGGCGGCATGTTTCTTAATTAATTTTATTTCTCGTTCGCAAGTTCAAAAATTAATTTTTAAAGCTGCCTAACTGGGAAATAATTATAAAATAAATATCTAAGTCTTTGTTTAGTTCGTATGAGTGGCTCTTCACACGTTTAACAGGGCGACGAAATCTTCGTAATGTNTCTTCACACGTTTAACAGGGCGACGAAATCTTCGTAATGTTTAAGTCTTACTTACATCAAAGAAAATCTTTAGTCGTAGACCAGTGACCAAACAGAAGACAACTATGGGAGTTATACGCAAGCCAGCCGAGCGTTTTAAGAACAATGATAGTATATTGTGACGTTCCTCCACAAACCATTGACCTTGAAGACTACAACGAGACAAGGCCATATTTGAAAAGAGGCCATAGGTGAAACTTTAGGAGAGAAAGCATACATGAAGCCGGAAAGTGCCTATCGAAACACACTCCTCAATAACCAGAGTTGCTAACAAACTGAATGAAAAATGAAAACGTGCCCTAACGGAGTAGAGGAAAAATCTTGCTCACTCTCAGCACAGAATAGATAAGTAAAGAGAGACGAAAGAACGCGGCGGTTCCTTTGATGTGTGCGTACCCATTCTCTGATTGGCTGCGTGACGCTATGGAACGGGCCGTGTGTCTGACTGGCTACTACGTTCTGCGAGATTGTCACTATTGGTCGGGCTGCCGGCGAGCGAGTTCAGTTGCCAGGCGTTGATTGGCGGACGGCGTTCCGACACGTTGCTTGCTAGTGACGCAGTTTTGCTGACGCGTGCGGCTGGAGTTCGTGGTATATGGGACTCTTTCACCTCTGTATTCGTAACTAATCTGTACCCTCAGTGATGAAGGGGGCCTGCCACGTTTTATCTTTGACGACATTTTATACGCGCAAGGTCTCGTTTCAATAAATTTGCGAAACGTCATGCTGCGTTAAAAAGTAAAATTAGTAGGCTATGCTGTGTAAACGACGGTACTGCATAATAACACTCGTAATTTTAGTCTGAAAAGTGCTTTTCGGTGCTTATAAGCACCTAATCCGTAGCAACGTCTGAAAATTCGCAGTGCCTCATATTTATATTCGCTACCCTGTTTCGTAACAATATATATTTAACTTAGCATACAGTAAAATTAAACTAACTGAACTTAAATACTACAACACCAACACAATTTTGTTGAAAACCACGCACACAGTAAAATAAAGAGAGAGGCAATGTCCTGATTTCTATGAAATTACGCAGGACCAGCTTTTTTTTTTAGGATGTAACAAGAAAATGTGTTCGTGTCTGAAAACCCTATCCCAGTAGCCGTAGCAGTAAAAGATAAGCCCCCACGCATTTACATTAGCCGGGTTTTAGATTAGCACGAAGCAAGAGGCTATTAGAGACTAAGAGGGTAGTCCCAACTGCTGTTGTGTGTGAAAATNAGCGTGACGTAGCTGGGAGCACAATGCGCAATCTCGCCTGACTCATACACAAGTATCACGCATCGCACATTGTTTAGCTGCCTTGCGCTGGAAAACGAAAAAAAAAAAAAAAAGGGGGGGGGATAGATAAAAATAACACATACACGTTTCACCGTTATTTTGTCGCTGAACGGTATAAATATTTTAATGTATTGTTACAAGACACCAGAGAGAGGCACATCCGAGTTCGTGAGGTGACGGAGGTCTTAATAAAAATTAAATAACTAAGTTTGATTTTTAAGTTATTCGCTTGGCTGATGTTTACATTAGACTATCACCACCATTACTCTTGCCATTCTCAATGAGCTCAATATTTATTGTTCATCTGAATTCTAATTAAAGTCCATGTCAATATTTCTGTATTCGTTACAGTCACTTAATTCACACTCATTATTTACAAATATTCAATTTGTCTATTGCCATCATTCTAAATGTCTGCCACTCACTCATCCAGTAAAGTTGGCAACAACCGGAGAGAAAGTAGTTCCACATCTTAACGTTGAATTCAAAGTGACAGATTTCAAGGGAAAGGAGGAAAGTACAAAGTGGTAGGCTATCTGTAGTTTACTCTGCTGTCTTTCGTCGCGTGTAATAACGTTGTAGCGACAGCGGTGTTGCGTTGCAATATCGTGAGGGTATTGTGCAACATTTCATTAACTTAAGTTGCCAAGTAAGAGTTTGTTTACATATGTTGTTTACACCTCGACTGAAGTATCGTATATAATGAACGTATTTTGAGTTGAATTGCTAATAAAGCTATGTCATAATTTGCCGAAAAGTTTTCTGTATTGCTGCAAATATCAATTATATAAAATAGCAGCAAAGTTTGGTCTAGTCAGCTACATTTAATAACAACCTTGTGAAATTTATTTTGCCTCGTCTTGGATGTTTATAACGACGAATGAAAGAAGCCGCGGTGATGTAGCGATCAGACCACCCGCTTCCACCACGGCCAACCGGGTTCGATTCCCGATATGGATTAAACCTGGATTGTCACATCTGAGGAACGTAGGGGACGTTGCCGTTCGCCCAAGGGTTTTCTCGGTGTGTTCCCATTTCGCCCGTCACTGCATTCTACCTATGCTCCGCCTTACCTCGTTTTACTCTCGTCAGCGCTAAATAACTCAACTGTTGAGCGTCAGTCATTTCTCTATATAACTCTATCTACCTATCTGTCTGTCTATCCATTTCTCACTGAAAACAAATTGTAAAATCATCTCTACCCTAATATAAGATCGAAAATGTTACGGGCGTTGGACACCAAAAATTTAATTATTTTATATCCATACGAAATANCTACCCTAATATAAGATCGAAAATGTTACGGGCGTTGGACACCAAAAATTTAATTATTTTATATCCATACGAAATGCAGTTCAACTTGTAGACGTTTCTTCTACATGTTGACTATAACAGCGAAAACCGGCTGGCCATTAATTATGAAAAGCATCACTACGACTTGACTAAAATAATTCCTAAGGGTTGAAATCACTATTTGTAGCAAAATTTACAGACTATGTTTGCAGTTGGAACATTGAACATCTGAGCAATGCGTAATTGAGCAAATATCTGCTATCACTCTATTGAAAATTGCTTCCATTATATTATTCAGTGCAAATAATTGCGGTTAGGTCCCTTATTTCGCAAAACATTTCATGGTGCCTAAGCCTCAGGACGTAAAACGTACGATCACCAACTGAGAAGACGAAAACTATAACACCGAATGATCAGTAGCACAGTTAGTAAACACGTAAGTGGAAAATGTTACGTATGCAGCAAATGAAGGAAAATGAGAGTATTTTAATTGAATTTAAAGAAAAAGTCTTTATAAAATAACTGGTTGGTCAGACGTCCTTAATTTATTAAAAAATATATACTCTCACTTATTTAGGTTTAGTGTGTTCACTCTAAGTTCAAATCAGTGAAAAACCACTGATTCGCAGTGAAATTCAACTACTCGAATCAGTGAAAATGGATCCACCTAGAATCAGTGCAAAACCACTGGTTGTTTCAGTGAAACAGTTTCACTTATATAATAAGTGACCGCAATTTGCGTGCGGTGAATTAAATACAGGA
Source organism: Clitarchus hookeri (assembly GCA_002778355.1). Taxonomy (NCBI): domain Eukaryota; kingdom Metazoa; phylum Arthropoda; class Insecta; order Phasmatodea; family Phasmatidae; genus Clitarchus; species Clitarchus hookeri. The sequence continues at coordinate 332,435 of NQII01001828.1, forward strand.
AGTGAGGTAATTCGCGGATACGGACTGCACCACGCGAATCTGTGATCAAACGAAGCAGAAAATACTCTTTGGTAAAAATGCGAAAAGCCCTTAGTTTACGAGATAAACGACATGAAAGGTCTAAGAACCATTGTGGCAAACATGGGGTGTTCCAATTAGGTAAAGGTGATGTGATGTGGCAGTGCTGAAACTAATGTGACGGTCGTAAGGCATACGGCAAGGGAACGAGTTGAGCTCAGTAGTGCCACAGAGGCCATGGAGTTCACATGCGGCGAATACTGCGACATGGCAACAGTCACGAGTGCATTCGGAGGCCGAGCTGCATGAATGCTGCATGCATCCAACGTGCGGGAAAACGCATTACTATGGCCAGAGCAAACTTCGAACGCCTATTATGACGTTTCGNGCTGCATGCATCCAACGTGCGGGAAAACGCATTACTATGGCCAGAGCAAACTTCGAACGCCTATTATGACGTTTCGACGTTTTGTATGCTGATGCTTAACTTGAAATGAGGTCATTTTATCTACTCCAATGTTGTTTTTCTCGTAAACAAAGCGCCTTAGGCTTTTTTACCAAAGAGTATTTTCTATTTAGTTTTGACCACTAATTTGTTTGGTGCAGTCTGTATCCGCGAATTACCTGATACACTGTACTGTGTTAATTTAATTTTGCTAGATCATTGGGAGAAATAAACATGATTTACGATAGTCATTGTATATAGTGTGCAATTTAATTACACTTAAATAAAATTAAAGTTACTCGTTCTATCCAGGATTTAAACCCATATGGCCCCACTGCTTGAACGTTACCTTACCAATCCACCTACCAAGTCAGCGTTGAAAACGATGGGGGAAAATAAGTACATTACATTCCTTTATCGAAAATACACAGATTTTAACTGAATGACATTTCTTTTCGTTTTTAGTTTAATTGGTAACATTAGCATTGTTAAAACTAATACGACATATGAATGCACTCACTTCATACAATTTAATAAAGTTTAAACTTTCAAACCGAGCACAATGATGATTAGGCCTACGTGAAAACGAAATGAAATACTTAAAAACGGAATAAAAGCTCAATGTTCATGTTGGGTTGTCAAATGGTATTATAAAAGACGAAACTCAGATTTAAAAAAAAAACNGGAATAAAAGCTCAATGTTCATGTTGGGTTGTCAAATGGTATTATAAAAGACGAAACTCAGATTTAAAAAAAAAACTCTAGGTATTATTAGTTTATGCGTTGTTATTTCATTTTATACACGGTGTTTAACTGATACATAAGNAAAAAAAAAACTCTAGGTATTATTAGTTTATGCGTTGTTATTTCATTTTATACACGGTGTTTAACTGATACATAAGTCGAAAAAAATTTACTGACAAACAGCGAATGAAATGGGTGATGAATCAGTGGAAAATGTCACAGAATCAAAAGTTAAGAAAAACTGCCCTTTGCCACTAATTCATCTGTTAAATTGATTGAAGTAACTGTTGAATAAATCAGGCTCTGTTAACTGATTAAAAACAGTGAAATTCTCACTGATTCAGATTTAGAGTGCATGATTGAAACATTAAGCAAGTTTTTAGGGAGCGTTTATTTCCCGTAAAATGTTAAGAAAACAATACCCATAAGGAGCGTTTCTTACACCCCCCCACCCCCCGCACATATTACTCTGCGCCCGGATGTGTTTAAAAACCACCAGAAAGCAATGTTTGTTGTTGCAGTACGAGTGCAAGAGCAGTGTACGTCAGCATTATTTATTTACGTGGCTGCTAGCACGTACCTTTGTAAACTCGCCAAGCTATAGCAATAATTATATAAAATGTTTTAAAAATATAATGCTTGTCCGCCACAAATCTATTCGTTTAAAATTCTCTCTTTTAATTGCAGTGCACCGTAAGCTGCAGAAAATTGTTACAGATAAGCAAATTTTCAACATTATACATAAATATAGTAAAGTTTAAAAAAGTAGCACGTCTCTAAAACTGGCCTGTAGCGAGCATTAAAATGTTTCCAGCATAACGTTAAAAGTCAACAGTAATTGGAGAGAGCGTTATCAGAAGCTTATAAGGAGGTTATACGACAAACGGGCTTTTAAAATGTTCGCTTTCTCATGTTTATGGCAGTACGAAGAGTTTAGCTTGCGCCTAGACGAGTACATTTAATTTTTGTTTAGAGTTCAGGCCTACTTATTCTTTTGTCACGACGTAATTTCGTGCCGCAAATGCATCTGTGAATAATATATTCTAAAACGCATCGTAAAATATTTACAAAGCAAATGTCCATAACAGTTTACGTGACACAAAAAATTTCTGAAGTAGTTGAACTTCACTGTTGTATCACTATCAGAATCTAGCTGTACGGAAGAATAATGCCGCTTCACTATTTAAAGAGGATTTCTATGCAATGGTGTAATATCTTTCCAGGAGGTTTCAAAATTCTGAGACTTTTGCACATATGTAGGCGTTTGCCATACCATACATTTTGTTTTTTTTTTTCATTTTATGTTATTTGATTTTAGACTACTTTTAGGTTAAGCTACTTAAGGCTGTGTTAGTTCAGGTAAATTGTTAGTAATGATAACTTTAGTTGTGTTCGTTTGGGTAGGTTTGACTGGGTTAAGTTTAGTTTGTTTTCAGTTGTTTGGAGTGAGTTCTTATGTTGTGTCATCTTCTGCCACGTAATACATTTGTTTTTAGCGGTTATACTTTAAATCGTTTTAGCATTAAATTGATTTTTTCGTGACATTTAGCCTTAAAACGTTTAGACTGACAAGCATTTTTCAGATTTATATTAGCTATAGGTAATGTATATTTTTATAAGCTATATATTATATTTTTCTATGATATATTTAGCTTAAAGAAGTTTAGCTTACTTTGTGGACTGTTTGCATGCTTAACGGTGGGTATATGATTCAGACTGTGAACATAATGTTTAATATACACCAACATTTTTTAATTTAAAACATTTGTAAAACGGCAGTAAATCGACTTCGGAACGGTTATTTCTTCAGCATGCCAGTAAAAATCATAAAATTCGAGTTTTTCGTTGGAACAAATTTTAAATAAATATGTATTTCGAAAGTTTTAACCCAACGGAGGTTTGGTGTTCACGATTTTTAAAAATAAAACCACGGTATTGTTGGAAAGCCTAAAGATAATCTAACGTCACGTCATTGTTTTGATTGCATGATTTTGATAGTCCCTATTGTTGGTACGTCAAGAACCAATATAAAGAGGAATGCCTATTAAAAAAATTTTACGCATGAAATTCACATCTGGCTATAAGGAAATTTTGCGACGGGCCCTCCCAAGAATGCGATACGCATTCCCGGGAAGCTGAATTACTCGCAATTGCGGTACGTAACAGCAGATTATTATTATTCTTTTCTCCTTTCCCATTGTGCCGTAGCACAAATAATACAAAAACGACGTCCCTTTCAAGCTTTGTATTTTCAGAATATTGTACAAGTTAGCAGCAACCTTAGTATTGAACATTTGCATTGAACGTTTACAAAAAATATGACATGTAAATTTCTAAACGCCAAAGACTCACAATACAAAAAAAATATAGAATAAAATACTCATACAAATAGATTAAATTGCTCTCTCAAAAGTATTGCGTAGCTCAAAAGCAAAATAAATATTTAACTGGCAAACAAGCCAAGTAGTGTAGAATGTTACAGAAATATAAAAAAGTAACTCCGTTGACTAGAAATACTTTAAACACTCATACAAAAAATTAAAATGCTGCGCAATTGCTTATTCAAAAGTATTACGTAACTCCAGAATATACAATTATTATTTAATTGAAAAAACGAGAAGAGTAATCTTAAAACGTTTCTATAATACAAATAGTGGCATTGATGATTAGATAAATTCAAAGAATTAAGTGGAGCAATTTGATTAAAGGAGGCCAGCGACTCAAGCCCAGAAAAGCCTCCTTTACGTTAAAATGCAAGTTAAAATCTGAAATAAAATATTACGTTATAATAGTGAATCGATGGAGACAGTCCGTAGACCCTAACCATAGCTCCACCAAATAAAATAATCTACGACAATTAGAACACTTCAACAGACTACGCCCAACGCGTAAATCGTGGTAGCACGGTAGCGACAATTAAACTTTATGTTAATCATTGGGAGGCAAAAAAAATGATAAACAACACGTTAAAGCAACTGGAACTATACAGAGAAGCGTGTAATTAGTTAGGCCGAAACTACAATTTAGGCAGGTGTCCAAAACCAGAATTTAGAAAAATCTAACTAACTGCAAAACCCAAGACAAACACAATACTACGCCACGCAAATATTTAAAAAAAACACTATAAACTGACCCACAAATGTAAAGTTGAGACCACAACTAACCGTTTTACAAGCTCCAGCATAATCAGCCGCTCACGCAACTACATTATTTAAATGGCGTCCAAGGATNCACAACTAACCGTTTTACAAGCTCCAGCATAATCAGCCGCTCACGCAACTACATTATTTAAATGGCGTCCAAGGACGGGTAAACAAACAATTTTAGCTCATATTACAATCTAGCGGCGTTAACCCAACGATCATCTTCATAGGCGTAAATGGAGGCGTAGAATAAATGTTGCACAAGGCGCGTAACAACTTATATAAACTAGTCGCTGAATTANCACAACTAACCGTTTTACAAGCTCCAGCATAATCAGCCGCTCACGCAACTACATTATTTAAATGGCGTCCAAGGATGGCTAAACAAACAATTTTAGCTCATATTACAATCTAGCGGCGTTAACCCAACGATCATCTCCATAGGCGTAAATGGAGGCGTAGAATAAATGTTGCACAAGGCGCGTAACAACTTATATAAACTAGTCGCTGAATTAAAAAAAGGCCGAAGTACAAGGAGAAGTAATCAAGGGAGTGAAATAAGGGCAGAAAACAGGAGGGGAGCCGAGTCGGCCAAGGAGCAGGCCGCCTACAGAGAAGCGAATCCAAAAACGATGCGCGCAGCGACGCCACCGTCGCCACCCAACCCCTAAACCAGTGTTCTGGTGACCGTATCTGAACATCTTGACTCAGCAGACACATACACTGAAGAAGAAAAGTACATAGGCACGTAGAAGAGAATGAAGAGTAGTAGAATAGTACAATAGTTGTAACGTAGGAGAGAGTTCCTTCATACACATTGGAAATGACATTTAACAGTTTCGACGATTACAAACAAACGGAGTGATCAGCTCCATCTTGAGGTTTTGATGACCAAATGTTGAAGATGTCCCCGGGGACGGTGGGCAGCCAAGTGGAATCCACTCAGCGCCATCAGAGCGATCTCTTCTCGAGCATCAGGTACACATGCCAACAGCAGCTGGGGTGGTTGTGGTTGGAGAACCAGGACGTTCACAAGCAGTCCCAGCAGACGTCTCTCACTCCTCATCTCGGCTCACGACAAAGTGGCGATAGGATGAGCTCGGCTCGACTCGGTGGAAAGGCAGGAATCAAGCAAAAATTACAAGGCATTAGAAAGGGAAAAACCAAAACAACCAAATTATGCGGGAAAATGATAAAGGATACAAGANCAACCAAATTATGCGGGAAAATGATAAAGGATACAAGACACAAGAACATAGCTCAACAAGGTATCACGACTGCAGGCTCAGACATGAGCAATCAACAATTACTATCGTTGTACATAAGGCTTTAACTGTAAGACGCGTGCTTTGCGAAATAACCAGTTGCAGCTGGGCAACACAAGGCTTACTGTATTTGGTGATAGAAATTTATTTATTCTGAAAGGCCGTATAAATTTTGGTATCAGCTTCCCTGTCACATCCCTTCCCATATCTGCCAGCACATAATTTTTGCAAATAACCATGTCTCCTATCTTAAAGTTAACTGGAACCCTGCCATGGTCCATCTTCGCTGTGGCCTGTAGCTTTGCTGCCCCGAGCCTGCGGTGGATCTCCTTAAGCAAAAGGTTTTCGATCAGCACCACCAGGGGGGGGGGAAGGAAACGGGGGGATGTTCCATATATTTAACAAGGGATGACTGAGAGGGCGACCAAAGAATGGGAGAGAGGGTGGAACTCCCGTGGAATTATGCAAAGCAATATTGAATCCCACATTAATGAAATCCAAATCCTGGTTCCACAAGGTATGATTCTGATTATAAAATATGGTCAAACAGGCCTTAAGATTCTTATTGAATGGTTCAACTTGTTTACCATTCGGGTAACACGGACTAGAGGTGAAATGATTGGTTGCCCAGAGAAAACACATAGTTTTAAATATATTTGAAGTGAAATACTTGACATTATCGGTAACTATTTCAACAGGGGCACTAAAAACCTTCCAGACCTTATCAATAAGAGCCTTCACAATAAATTATGTTTTCATATTTCTCAAAGACAACAAAATAACANAACCTTCCAGACCTTATCAATAAGAGCCTTCACAATAAATTATGTTTTCATATTTCTCAAAGACAACAAAATAACCAATTTTGTAAAAGTGTCCAACAAAAATAAAATACAAATATTACCTCTCTTAGATATAATTAAAGGACCAAAAATATCTAAGTGGACCGTGCTCCAAGGAGCCTGGGAAATCTACGTGACCGCCTGCCCAACATTGGCACATTGAGAGCATGCTTACACTTCTGACACAGATAGCACGAACTCACAAAATCTGACACGTTGCCCCTAAGCGTACCCCAGTCAAAAATAACAGCAATTTTGTTGAAAATCTTGCTGATCCCTAAGTGCCCTCCAAACACGGAATCGTGAAAGTAGGACAACACCATAGGTCTCAATGAAACAGGAACTACAATTTTACGTGCACGCCCACTCTCACCAGTGAAATACAATAGTCCATTACCCAACACACACGGAAGTGCGACACCATTGTTCAGGTCACTTAGTACCTTAACACAGAAAACGCCATCACCCTGAGCCTGACGCAGTTTGACAAAAAATTCAGGGAAACCATAAATGATGTTGAGGGATGCCTCAAGAGCCACCAACTCGTACGTTTCGAAATCTGCCAAGTCATACATTCACGACAGAGCATCGGCCACCTGGTTATCGGAGCCTCGAACATGATCGTACCTTAAATCGGAAACGACTGAACCCAGCGACCCAATTTTCCCAGCTGTTGGGGAGGGTTGAGAACGCAACTCAAGGATTGATTGTCAGTACACAGGTCACATTCTTCATGCTATAGGTACGAGGCGAACTTCTCAAGTTTGAATATGCATGCTAAGGTTTCCTTTTAATAAATGCTAATACNAACCTTCCAGACCTTATCAATAAGAGCCTTCACAATAAATTATGTTTTCATATTTCTCAAAGACAACAAAATAACAAATTTTGTAAAAGTGTCCAACAAAAATAAAATACAAATATTACCTCTCTTAGATATAATTAAAGGACCAAAAATATCTAAGTGGACCGTGCTCCAAGGAGCCTGGGAAATCTACGCGACCGCCTGCCCAACATTGGCACATTGAGCATGCTTACACTTCTGACACAGATAGCACGAACTCACAAAATCTGACACGTTGCCCCTAAGCGTACCCCAGTCAAAAATAACAGCAATTTTGTTGAAAATCTTGCTGATCCCTAAGTGCCCTCCAAACACGGAATCGTGAAAGTAGGACAACACTATAGGTCTCAATGAAACAGGAACTACAATTTTACGTGCACGCCCACTCTCACCAGTGAAATACAATAGTCCATTACCCAACACACACGGAAGTGCGACACCATTGTTCAGGTCACTTAGTACCTTAACACAGAAAACGTCATCACCCTGAGCCTGACGCAGTTTGACAAACAATTCAGGGAAACCATAAATGATGTTGAGGGATGCCTCAGGAGCCACCAACTCGTACGTTTCGAAATCTGCCGAGTCATACATTCATGACAGAGCATCGGCCACCTGGTTATCGGAGCCTCGAACATGATCGTACCTTAAATCGGAAACGACTGAACCCAGCGACCCAATTTTCCCAGCTGTTGGGGAGGGTTGAGAACGCAACTCAAGGATTGATTGTCAGTACACAGGTCACATTCATCATGCTATAGGTACGAGGCGAACTTCTCAAGTTTGAATATGCATGCTAAGGTTTCCTTTTAATAAATGCTAATACTTCGCTCAGTCTCAGTCAAACCGCGGCTGGCAAAGGCGACAGGCAGCAAACCCAACTCAGACTGCTGGCTTAGGACTGCCCCTAATGCCAGAAAAGAGGCATCCACTTGAACTATAAATCGGCGCAAAAAATTCGGAAGAAGAAGCACTGGCAGAGAAATGGGNGACGGGCTTCTCGTTAAGCAGAGGAGACCCCACTTAAATTCTACTCCCTTTTTTTTTTAAAATAATTTAGAGGCGCTGCTATTTCAGAAAAAAATGGCCAATAAACCTGGAGTTATAGCCTAAAATGTCAAGAAATTTCTGTATTCCCTTCAGAGTTTTCGAACGAGGTAAATTCAATATGGGGGCCACACGGTCGGGGTCGATCATCAAACAACCCTCACCGAGAAAACATCCCAGAAACTTCATTAACCTTATTGGATCCTAAGGTGACTTTATCTGGATTCACAGACAAACATACTTCTCGCATTTTAAGGAAAACAAGGCGGAGATGAGACAAATGAGTCTCAAGGTCATCACTATAAACAACAATGTCATCAATTTAATTAAAGACCAATTTTAACCTAAATTCAGACAAGACGATATCCAACACACGTGACAAGGCTTGACTACCAAAATTGGAGTCCATAGGAATACGAGTAGGCTCGTATTGGCTCCAAGGCATACTGAAAGCCGTGTATTTCCTACACGAGGAATCAAGTAAACACTGATGGAAACTGTTGTTCAAAACTATGAAGGAAAACACACGGACTTTACCCAAGTTCCGAAGGGCGCAATCATTGGTTGGCAAGGGAAAAGGATCCTTATGAATATTTTTATTTACCAGGAAATTGTTAACGATTAATCGCTATTTGTCACCATCCTTTTTACGCACCAAGAATCCCGGCGAACAATAATCCGTGGTAGAATGAACTATCACACCTGCATCTAACAGTTCCTGAATGATTTCTTACTATAACATTATTATAACGGTTTGCCTGTCGGTNTATAACATTATTATAACGGTTTGCCTGTCGGTGAGTTAGGTTACCAAGTGCAGATTGGCGAATGCCGATACAACATTTTTCTGGCCAGTGACGTTATTATGCTAGCGCGTGGGACTCAATAACGCGGTTTGAGTGGCTGCTTATTTCTGTATAGTTTCGGCTTTCTTCGCGACTCCCTCAATTCCCGGAAATTTGTCCTGATATTTGGCTCGTGTACGTGAGCGTTTGTAGTCACTTGTTTTGTTATTGCTAGTTCGCTTTGCCGCTGCGCACTGTATTTGTTTTTCAATCTGTCACAATAAATAAACATTACTAAATGTATTTGTGAAGCAGTTTTATTCCCCCACTGTGCAGTTTTATTATTTCCGAGATAAATTAAGAAAGCTGTTGGCTTTTTTANTGTGAAGCAGTTTTATTCCCCCACTGTGCAGTTTTATTATTTCCGAGATAAATTAAGAAAGCTGTTGGCTTTTTTAGAGTATAACGCGTGTCGTATAATGTGTTTACACACTCAGTACATTTTTTCATTAACTGCGTTTATCTAGNTTTTTTAGAGTATAACGCGTGTCGTATAATGTGTTTACACACTCAGTACATTTTTTCATTAACTGCGTTTATCTAGCGAGCAGCTGAGATACAGCACGCAGCAGATATCTGCCAGCGATAGTGTGTTCGGCGGGACAAAATGGCGGAGCGGCTGCAGTCCCTGACCGTAGTCTGCACACTTGCACATTGATGTCCCGACCTCAGAGTGAATGTAAAGGAGAACACGCGTGCCAGTTACACAGTTACAAGACTCCGTGGTTCCAAATCGGAATGAGTTTTGACTTATAGTACTGTCAATATTAATTGCTCTAGATTATCGATTAGAACACTGTTTATTTTATAAAAACATTTTTTTGAAATGTTAATACACATTNTATTAATTGCTCTAGATTATCGATTAGAACACTGTTTATTTTATAAAAACATTTTTTTGAAATGTTAATACACATCCTCTGATTAAGGCAGAGTGCAACTAGTACTATAGTCTATTCGCGGTTTCTTTACACTTTTTGAATCAAACATTTAAAAAATCACTCAATGTATAACGTGTTTAGTTATTTTCTAAATATCCCAGGTATCACAAGCGTTTTATACCTCTGTTAACATAAAATTTACTTAATTTTCTTTAAATTGAAGTTTTACCTGCATTTCATTTATAAATTATAATATTTAATATATAATAAATCTGAATAAAACCAATGAGAAAACGCGTGTTGGCAGCGCCTAGTAAGAAATAGTTCTCTTGCAAAATATTATTACAACTGAGTGCGCACGAATTCGGTGCGTTGTCCTTTGGTGTAATTAGTTAAGTATAGTTTGCACGAGGCGGAGGAATATCCTGGAAGTAGAACTTAAGCAGGGCTTCAGAAAAGTGTGAATTACACTGTTAGAAAAAATGCCCGTATAGTTACGGAAAATACCGGTTATTAATTATCCAGACATCTGCGTTAAAAAACGGTCTCTTCGTTTTTTTTTTTTTTCAATTATGTTCTCTCCGTAAGTTTACACAAATCTCCCCGAATTCACTAAACGTGTCCACAAACTTGTAAGTTAATTTTTTTTTTTAATCTGCTCTCTATAAAAACGGTAACAAAAACAGTTTTACATTCGTCATGTGGATGTATAAAAATTCATATAATAAAAAATTTTGTCCGGTAGCGGAATTTGAACTCGAAAAATATTTGAACAGACCAAACCTTATCCACTCACCTACCATGCTTTTACGAGGAGTTTGTGTTGTAGATAAGAAATTTACGTAGAATGATGCATGTACCTCTTGGATTTTAGTCATGNGCTTTTACGAGGAGTTTGTGTTGTAGATAAGAAATTTACGTAGAATGATGCATGTACCTCTTGGATTTTAGTCATGTGAGAGTGTGTGTAATTTATTTATTTTTTTAATTTTAGGTTTACAAACAGGGATAAGAAAAAAAGAGTCCCATTTTCGTAATGTATTTCACTGTGTATAATAACTGGGAAATTAAAAACATTTTGTTCTGTAGTAGGATTAGAACACGAATCGTAAAACTAACACACAATAAAGCGTGTCACTCACCTACCACACCTTCACAGGGAGTATTGAGCAGTATTACCTGACTAACAAAAATTGCCCTCCTGTTGCAACTGCCTNACCTACCACACCTTCACAGGGAGTATTGAGCAGTATTACCTGACTAACAAAAATTGCCCTCCTGTTGCAACTGCCCAGGGCTCGCCGTTTTCATGCAAAACGCACACGAAAATTTCTGAGGCAGCGATAATTTCAGGTGCGTAGGCAATAACAATACTTTCCGCAGGGAAGCGCACACAATCACCAGAAACAATCACGGATATTCAGTACTGATTAATGTGTGGTACATGTTCTTTAGAGTAAGTGTTAAAGTATCCTTCATCGTCATTAGTGCAGTGGGTACAACAGNTATTAATTGCTCTAGATTATCGATTAGAACACTGTTTATTTTATAAAAACATTTTTTTGAAATGTTAATACACATTCTCTGATTAAGGCAGAGTGCAACTAGTACTATAGTCTATTCGCGGTTTCTTTACACTTTTTGAATCAAACATTAAAAAAAATCACTCCATGTATAAAGTGTTTAGTTATTTTCTAAATATACCATGTATCACAAGCGTTTTATACTTCTGTTATCATAAAATTAACTTCATTTTCGTTAAATTAAAGTTTTACCTGCATTTCATTTATAAATTATAATATTTAATATATAATAAATCTGAATAAAACCAATGAGAAAACGCGTGTTGGCAGCGCCTAGTAAGAAATAGTTATCTTGCAAAATATTATTACAACTGAGTGCGCACGAATTCGGTGCGTTGTCCTTTGGTGTAATTAGTTAAGTATAGTTTGCACGAGGCGGAGGAATATCCTGGAAGTAGAACTTAAGCAGGGCTTCAGAAAAGTGTGAATTACACTGTTAGAAAAAATGCCCGTATAGTTACGGAAAATACCGGTTATTAATTATCCAGACATCTGCGTTAAAAAACGGTCTCTTCGTTTTTTTTTTTTTTCAATTATGTTCTCTCCGTAAGTTTACACAAATCTCCCCGAATTCACTAAACGTGTCCACAAACTTGTAAGTTAATTTTTTTTTAAATCTGCTCTCTATATAAACGGTAACAAAAACAGTTTTACATTCGTCATGTGGATGTATAAAAATTCATATAATAAAAAATTTTGTCCGGTAGCGGAATTTGAACTCGAAAAATATTTGAACAGACCAAACCTTATACACTCACCTACCATGCTTTTACGAGGAGTTTGTGTTGTAGATAAGAAATTTACGTAGAATGATGCATGTACCTCTTGGATTTTAGTCATGTGAGAGTGTGTGTAATTTATTTATTTTTTTAATTTTAGGTTTACAAACAGGGATAAGAAAAAAAGAGTCCCATTTTCGTAATGTATTTCACTGTGTATAATAACTGGGAAATTAAAAACATTTTGTTCTGTAGTAGGATTAGAACACGAATCGTAAAACTAACACACAATAAAGCGTGTCACTCACCTACCACACCTTCACAGGGAGTATTGAGCAGTATTACCTGACTAACAAAAATTGCCCTCCTGTTGCAACTGCCTAGGGATCACCGTTTTCATGCAAAACGCACACGAAAATTTCTGAGGCAGCGATAATTTCAGGTGCGTAGGCAATAACAATACTTTCCGCAGGGAAGCGCACACAATCACCAGAAACAATCACGGATATTCAGTACTCATTAATGTGTGGTACATGTTCTTTAGAGTAAGTGTTAAAGTATCCTTCATCGTCATTAGTGCAGTGGGTACAACAGNATTAATGTGTGGTACATGTTCTTTAGAGTAAGTGTTAAAGTATCCTTCATCGTCATTAGTGCAGTGGGTACAACAGTACATAATTTAAACAGTTATTTAGTATTGCCTACGTGCTAGGCACGCACTTTATCGCTGCAACCGAAGCTATGTCTGCGCTGTACACGCAAACGGTGGGTCCTGGGTTATTGCTATAAGAGGACCATTTATGTTAATTAGGTCATATTACTCTATAAACTAGCATCAAACGTTCATAATTCCTGGCAGTAAAAATTTTGTAGCTACGAGAGGGTAGTCGGCCCTGTTATTTCCATTTATATGGGAGAGATAAATTAAAGATTGCACTTAAGTTGAAGAACCTGATAACATAAAACAATATGCGGAGAAGTGTAATTTAATTCTACTTCGTTCCCCGATATTTCGCAAAAACACATTTAAAAACTCGATTATCAAGGGCTCATATCTTCCATTATATTCAGTTTAGAGTGAAAGTGTCATATGATAGTAGTATTTATCTTCGTGTTGGTGCTGGTATCTGGCATGTCGGAGTTGGAGTTGTCTGCCATCTTGGTAGGCGCATCCGGCGACCACGTTGGTCGGCGGCCTGAGGCGGCCATTTTATCGACAAAATCACTTGTTTTACCCCAAAAATAACTTTAAAAATTAATTAAAATTAATAATATCACCCTTTTTTACCAAAAAATTCCCAAAAAAAATGGAAAAATTAGGAAAGTGGATTTAAAGTTCCTCGAAGCAAAAGCCGAAAAATCCTCAGTCGAATAAGAGGATTAGGGGCTCTTAGCAGAATGAGTCCCTAATCTTCCAAGCAGTAGAGGAGGATTCAAGACTCCAAGCCATATCCAGCGGACCAGGGAGGATCAGCATACCTGGCCCCTCCCCCTCTCCTCCCCTCTCAACTCCTCTCACTAACCTCCTCGCAAACCCTCACCAACACCCTCATCACCTCATCCGACCGCCACTTCCCTCCCCCCTCTCACAATACCCTCTCCCAAGTTTATAGGACGCGCAAGAATATTCTGGAAACTAGGACCCTCGGCGCAACGCGGCATTTAGAGACATTTCTGGGCGATGGCCCACGACCCTATAAATATTGCAGCCATCTAAGGGTCGNGGCGCAACGCGGCATTTAGAGACATTTCTGGGCGATGGCCCACGACCCTATAAATATTGCAGCCATCTAAGGGTCGGTAGTCTTGGGTGGCGGTCATCTGTCTGAGTGCGGGGACGAAGTCAAGTGCGGTGAGGGACGGACGACGACGGGATATTGCGAGACGACGGCGGACGAGGTGTTCGTAGTGTGAATGGACGAGAGGGCGCGAAACCCGACGAGTGAAGGCTACTGTGCGTGAGGGCGCTCCGAGAACTCTAGAAAATTGCGGACTGGTGCGACATGAACTAAACTGAGGTGGGTCTGAATGAACATGTAATACGGATTATATTGTAAATTTTGGAACTGCGAACTATGGAAATATAATTTATAATAATAATTGAAAAGGTCTTGATACACTGTCTATTGGGACTGATTTTTAATTATTTAATTAAATTAATTTCCTTGAGTTAATTGTGAATTGTATTGATTGAGGTCATTAATTGTAAATAGCAAATATTTTATTGTGAGAATTTGGGTCGAGAAAATTTTGTATTTAGTAATTGCAAATAAAATTAGGAAACACTAATAAACTCGTTTATTTAATTACGACCTCCATCCCTTAACGAAACTGGTTTAGCCCACTGACTTTGGAGAAAAGACTTACATTATGTATAGGTAGGGCCTGTGACAAATTTGTAAGATTGTTTTTTAAAGTTATTCATTAACAGTGAACAGACTTTAGTACGTGCCATGGCATCTGAATACATGTTACTGGAAAGTTACGCCCTCATCTATTGCACGATACTTGGAGGAGAGTGCTCGTAAGTAAGGACACCCGATTTTCGCGAAATGAGTTTCTGCCTAGTTATGTTTCAAAACACTTTATCACCTATCCACTTTTGTAATTGAGATGTTGTGCGTCTTAACCACAAAATAGGAAAATACACAGTGAAATGGCGTGGCAGTTTCTTTGATGTGGGCGTACCTGCTGCTGATTGGCACGCGTGTCCGTGGAAGCGGCCGTTGGTCTTATTGGTCATTGCGTACAGCGGAAGGTTCACAGGAAGTCTACTAAGATTCCATTTTGGAATTTCCTGTCTTTTCCCTGTTTTACACATAGAATCTTATGATTTTCCCTGACTTATTTTTAGGAATAATGACACATTTCACTGCCACATTTTTTTCACAGCCAACAGGACAAATATGCTATCAGTGAAGTCGAATTAAATTACACTGCAAGAGACCAAGCGAGCATGGCCAAGATGTTATTCAGTCGATCATTATTTATTGCGATACACGCTATTGACTTCACACGAGTGCCCATTACAAACACTTAAATACTTTATTTTGTACATACAGGCCCCATGTCACTTGGCAAAGATGTATGATTGCCAGTTCACAAACTTAAAAAAAAACAACCTAAAATACATATGCTGATAATTACACTATCCTATTGTCACACAACTAACAATATTTGCGCAGTAACATATATTTACAGTTTCTCAACCAAGGTGAGTGAGTGAGTGAATGAAGAGATTTGGGCGGCTCTTAACAACGAAGTTTTGAGAACCGATGAGGATGATTGAGGTGAGTATGGAACAACGCCGGGATGAAAGAGTGGGTTGAAACGGGATATCCCCGAGAAAACTCGCTGAACAGAGGCATAGTCAGGCTCGATTCCCACTTGCGAAAATCCGGAAGTGACCCGGCCGGGGATTGAACCCGGTTCGCAATGGTGAGAGGCGAGCAGGCTAACCGCTTAGCCACCGACCTTTGACAAAGGTGAAAATTCCCTGACTTGTCGGTTTACACCCTTATTTATTATTGGACTGATTACTTCCTGCTAAGTAGGCCACTAGGCGCTGATTGGACAACGACGTTCCGATATACTGCTGGCCAGCGAGACCATTTCACTGGCGTGTGTTGCTGCAGTTCGCGATACACGCCACCGTTTCACTTCCGTATTTATACATATCGGGTGTGTGAGGTATGAGTCAGCGAGTAAGCTAATACGCGGCAAGTAACCAGAGACACTATCATTTCTAGTTGTAATTCAGGACCAGTGTAGTCGCAGCATACAAGTATACGTCAGTTTCACGTGTGTCATCGGACCTCCGCTCATACGTATGGCAGGGTGGAACAGGATAATGAGCTCTGCCTGTAGTGGCATGCAATNAATATCGGGTGTGTGAGGTATGAGTCAGCGAGTAAGCTAATACGCGGCAAGTAACCAGAGACACTATCATTTCTAGTTGTAATTCAGGACCAGTGTAGTCGCAGTATACAATTATACGTCAGTTTCATGTGTGTCATCGGACCTCCGCTCATACGTATGGCAGGGTGGAACAGGATAATGAGCTCTGCCTGTAGTGGCATGCAATGAACGAGTGATCTCTGCTCGAGTATGTAGATAACTGTGCTGGAGTCTAGTTTAATGCCATTTTATAACTAGAGACCCGGAAATTTTGCAGATGCATTAGGCAACCAGCCAGGTTCCATAATCATTTGCGTACTTGAGCCTCAGTTAGTTGTTCATTGGCTGTTACTCGACTTTAACCACTAACCAGGTAGCACGGGATTCGGTCCTTGCTTTCCCTACAGGTTCGTTATTAGTCGAAAGTCGTCCGGGGCGTGTCTAACAAACTGCGGTCCAATAACAGTGAAAATCCATGGTACATGCGGATAAAGTTTAACATGTCGTTAAATGAACTCGCGAATTTTCCGGGGGTGTTCTTATAAAAAAAGACCTGCAAAATTTGCGTTATTATTTTGTAATATGTTAAACTTCACTGTCCTTGAGAGCAATTCGTGATTTCATTGGATACTGGCAACTATACGGCGTCACTTACTTGTGTTGTGAGCACTTCACTGTAGATTGGCTGCTCAACCGTTGAGTCTTTGCTGTTGGCTGAAAGCGTCCTTGGGGCGTGTTCTATAGGTTGTCGGCTAATGGCCGAAGACAAAAGCATACATCTTGGAGTATGGTCTGCATCCACAAAATAACGCGAAATTTTTAGGTCTCTACATATAAAGCTACTAAAGAAAAACTGCAAATGTACACACAGAATATTGAAGTCTACCTATTCAAAAATAACTGGAGGCCACGGTGGCTGAGTGGTTAGACTGCTAGCCTCCCACCAAGGCGAACCGGGTTCAATCCCCTGCCGGGCCACTGCCGGATTTTCGCAAGTGGGAATCGTGCCCGACGATGCCGCTGGTCGGCGGGTTTTCTCGGGGTTCTCCCATTTCCGCCATCCTTGCATTTCGGCGCTGCTCGATTCCCTCACCCTCATCGGCTCTCAAGACCTTGTTGTAAACCGCCACTTAAATCTCTCAACTCAACTCGTAAAGCACTGCTACTGGCAGTTTGATGTCCGACCAACCGCTCATTGCTGTGTACAGCAGCAGAGTAGATAAGTACAAGCTGTTCGCCGTTAAGTGGGCACTTTTGGAATACACCGTTAAAACATGTCACCGCCCCAACCTGAATATACTTTAACGAGAAAACTGACTGGGATGCTCCCAGTAATGTTAGTTACGAAGTTCGGAAAATAGTTCCATGTCTTGACGTTTAATTAGAGGTGTTAGATAAACATGTGTGAATACTGAAATTATTTGTTTTGCTTTCTGTTTTATGCGAAAATATTTCAGGGCGAGTTGTGCTCCAACGCATTTTAGATCAGAACCACTATCGTGATTGGATCATTTGAACTTTTGGGCATCTTATCTGTCTGCCCACGAATCATGGACGGTCAGGTCAGTCTCGGAGAAAATTGATTCTGATTGGCTCACTCATGTAGCAGACTGTCTTCACACAAAGACAAGCGGCCAAAAGTCGAAAGAAGGCTGCAAGTGTGCATATGTAGAATATTGAAGTCTAGCTTCCGCGTAAATATCTTCGCGAAAAAAAGGTGGCCCCAATCGTAAGTGTAGGAATTAGTAAAACTATAAAACATTGACTTCTCTTCGATATTGTACGAATGAAGTGGTTAGCACCATGGCAATGTTGATGCTGCGTATGGTGGAAGAACAACCAATGTGCATACAAGATATTAATGACGGCTTTAAAAGTTCTCAGTTTACGATGAACAGCCTTTACACGGAAGTGAAATGGCGTGGTGGTTCCTTTGATGCCGACGTACCCAATCTGTGACTGGCTGCGCTAAACTCTGCCTTGAGTCTGATTAGCTACTGCGTGCTGCGAAATATCTGCGCTATCGGGTGGCGAATACGTTACCAGACGCTGACATTCCATGACAGACGTTCCAACATGCTGCTGGCCAGTGACGCCATTTTGCTTTCCATCTGCAGCTTGAGTTCGCGGTGTAAGCGACTATTTCGCCTCGGTATTTTTAGGCACTCTGAGGCACAACTGTCGACAAGCACGGGTTAGATTTCTTGCTACATACGCACTCATCGCTTCAGGAAAATGTACCATTTTTATGGTAGTTTATTTGAAAAATAAATTGTACAATTCTTTCAGGAAATCAGCTAGTATCGCACTGTATAACAAGCTGTAAAATAACTTTCCATCCATCGTAAACTTTTGATGGGGGGACTTATAAAAATTACCCATCTTCTATCGGTTATGCTCCAAAAATACATATATTTTCACTATTCATAAAATTTTACAGCGCATACTTCGAAATAAAAAATTTCATCTTTGGCGAACGAGAATGGCCAACAATTCACGGATATTATCTCATACTTACGTGGGCAACT
The DNA here is from genome assembly GCA_002778355.1 of Clitarchus hookeri. NCBI lineage: Eukaryota > Metazoa > Arthropoda > Insecta > Phasmatodea > Phasmatidae > Clitarchus > Clitarchus hookeri. The sequence goes on from NQII01001828.1 coordinate 351,236, forward strand.
TAAACTCTCATAACAAAATACGCCTTAGAAGTTTTTACAGCGTGTATAAATGGAAGAATTCAATAGCAGCCTTAACTTTTTATGTCAGCTACTCTCATCAACAAGAATGAAAAGAATCATCGGAAAGTGCCTTCACTTCAGAGCCACTAAAACTGCTTTACGACTTCTTCCAAAATTTAATAGCATTTACTTATAACATAATACGGGCTTAATGTCCACAGCGTACGAAATCACTCGTCATACCACTCTAGAATTGCCACGGACGCTACAGCCAAACTACAGAAAATAATCACCGTCGAAGCATAATAAAACAATTTCTGGAGCGTTTGATCGCGAAATAATGACAGATTTGACATGAAAAAAAGCTGTCTCCAAGGCCCGGCGGGAGGCTATTGAAAGCCTTAAAATTCTGATTTTAGACAGTTCCAACACATAGATTAGAAAAGACTACAAACCAGCACCGAAGTGAGGTTACTTATGTACAGCGTAATAGTTTGTAGGAAAAGAAGCAGACATTTCTGTGAATATTACTTATTGGTTTACATTTGTGGCTCAGTTTCAAAGGGATCTTAGCGGGAAGCCCCTAAGTAGCATTCCACCACAGCACATCCCTTACCGAGATACATGCGTCAAACGATGCGCGCGCCGTTTGAATCCGGCGCGCCGCCTGGGCCAATCACGTTGAGGGCCGGAGTGGAGCAAGTCTGCAGGCGGACAGCAGACGACAGTCCCCGATCCCCGCGCGACTGATTCGTCGCAAATTCGGCAAATGTGTGCGGCACCATAACCTCACTTGCCCGTACACTACTCAATTCATCACTGAATTGGGGAGTGTCGTCTGCTGTCCACCTGCAAGCCAGCTCGGCTCCACCATGCTCCGTATCGCACCTGTGTACTCCGCTCGGCCCGCATGTGCGTTGCTCAACCAGCGCACCAAATTCTAGCGGAACGCGTATAGTTTAAAACCTGTAGCTCTTTACGGCAGCGGCGGGGGGAAGGGAGGCTTTTCCGGACACATTCTCTTTATATATAAAAACTAGCGAACAGGCCCGGCTTCACCCGGGTATAATTGAGTTTTACAATGATACACTCATAAATAAATTGGGAAAAGACAATTAATTTATGTGATAACAGAATTATAAAATTATACTATGTTGGCCTAGTTTTTTAACCGACTACAGCAACCCAAAAGGTAGGAAATATTTTATACCCGATAGCCAAGAAGTTGGATATTGTTTTTGGAGTGTATCTGTGCAACTATCGCGTAGTTACCACATTTCCGCTTTCGATGTATGAAAATCAAAACGTGGGTTCCATCAAGTTGTAGCTTTAGAAATAAGTTTACCTAGGTACAAATTTTTGCGCTTGGCTGAGGGATCTTAATCGATCACCAAAGTTAGGCAACGTTCTCAGCGGCACACTTTTGGATGGGTGACAGTTCAGTGGCATAACATCCGAGCGCTTCCAGGCTTCGGAGGTCATGTTAAATATTTTTTCCCGGTTGTTATCGATTGATAGCAGTCGTTCGGCCATTTCAGAGGTGCTTGGGTGGCCTGAAAAACTCTGACACCAGAGGAAAAAAATATTTCGATCACGTTCCCAGCCGTTGCAAAATTACGTTTTGTTGTTATTGCACAGGAACCGTACAATTTTCCGGGATAAAAAGTATTTTATGTCCTTTTACAGAACCTAAAGTACCAACATACCAAATTTCATCCAAATCCGTTCAGACGTTATGGAACTGAGCGGTAACAAACTTACACACACACACACACACACACAGCGAGAGAGAGAGAGATGGAGAGAGAGAGAGATGGAGAGAGAGAGAGCGGGAGAGAGAGACTTTCGCATTTATAATATTAGTAGGATGTTTGTCTCGGCGTGCCTTACAACTCCTTAAAATTATGATCAACTATTTCCGAACATCCAGTATATGTCGGCAGGCAAGCTGAAGGAGGCCTGGATGGTACTCTGCGCTGAGAAGGGTTGACGTAGTGAGCGGCGACACAGCTGCGGCACTGCCCTGGGGAGACAGAGGAGGTTGGGTTCTTCTGGGTGTGACGGTCCTAGACGCTGCTATTTTGGCACACCGCAGTATCACTTCGGAGCTTGGAGCTGGTCAACTGAGATGCTAGCTGAATGCACCTACGCACTGATTGAGCGTATGTCAATCGCTGTCCATGGGAGGGACTCGTCGGCGTGTTGCTGTTTTACTCCATTTGGAGGTCGGGTACAGCCGTTTGGCAAGTATTCCTCATAATGGCGACCGGGAAGCGCCTGCGCCTTAGTGCCGATAACGTTGTCTTTAGGTCTCGGCGGCTCCTAACAACGTGGTCTTGAGAGCCGATGAACATGAAATGAGGTGAGAATGGAGCAGCACCGGAATGCAAGGGCGAATGATTGGTGATGCCGGCTTGTTTGGTAGCTAAATCAGAAGGCAAATCAAACTGATTTCGGGCGTCGATAATTTTCGTCCTGCACACACTGTACGAAAACGACTTCCAAACACATACACATAGTCGGAATTTTCATGTACAGAATATGTCATGCATCCTTTCTTAGTCCATGCGTCTGGAACGCTTGCTTACGGCACGCATGTTCAGTGGTGCGGTCGAGGTGCTTCCATAGACATGCTGGTAAAAAAGTGAAAACTTTGGTTTTCTCGTCGTCCTCGCCGCACGAGAGTGAAATTAGCTTAATGGTAAAAATGTTTTACACATTAAATATCTCAATATTGCAATATATTTCATGCTATTTTTAGTTCGAAAAAATTAAATTCACAAGCACATTTTTTTTTTTTTTTTTAAACAAATTTTTCTGAAAATTCATTGAGGTGCATACACATCGGGCACCTTTGTTTCAGGTTGGCTTCCTCGTCGCCTGGTCGTGCTTGCGAGTAAATGCCTTCGACCGGGGCAGTTTCCACAGGGTCTGACAAGGGTATGTTTGTGTGGTTTGTATATATATATAAATATATATATATATATATATATATAAACCTTGCGTCCGTTTGTTTGGACGCGTGTAACTTCCGAAAAAATCAACCTATTTTCGTTCTGTTTTTTTATAAACCTTCCTTTCGTTCCCACGAGTGTTTATACACCTTTCTTTTTTATCTGCATTACCTGAAAAGGTACTAAAATCTTCAAAAGCTCATTTTTACCATGCTTTCGCGTCAGGAAGCGCCTTAGTCAACAATGCAACGTCAACAATGCAATGTCAACAATGTAAAGTCGCAACCTAGCAACAGATCTATCAATCTATATAAAAACGATATATCGATACTTATAAGTACGTCAATGCTCGATATATTGATACTAATAAATATTTCGATACTTATCGACAAGCGAACATATCACATACAAATCTGTGGATGTAACATTACACGAAAATGAAGCGGTAAATTAGCCGCCAGAATTTCTAAATTCACTTGATGTTCCAGGATTGCCTCCACGTATATTAAAATTAAAAATAGGAGTGCCAGTAATTTTACTTCGTAACATCAATCCACCAAAACTTTGCAACGGCACACGCCTTGCAATAAAAAAAATTATGGGCAATACTATAGAAGCTACCATCTTGAAAGTTGCTTTCAAAGGAGNCATTCGGTGATTGGCTGGTTGATGTCCGAACAATGTTTTAATGGTGTAACATGATTGGTTCAATTTCGGTATGAGGTCATANTATTTGCAATGACAATAAATAAAGCTTAAGGGCAGTCATTGCAAATGTGCGGAATAGATTTAAAAACAGAATGTTTTTCGCACGGCCAATTGTATATGTCGTGTTCTAGAGTAGGAAAACCACACAACTTATTCATACGCGTGGAAGATGGTAAAACTAAAAACAACGTATGCAAACAAGCACTTCAATAATAAATATTTTGAAAATACATATACTTCGTTCAATTAATTTCATAGGAATTAATAGAATCGAAATATTTTATGCCACAGCAACGCGTGGCAGGGTTAGCTAGTAATAATGATAAGAACCCACAGCCTGCTTACATGTCCGCATGTGATGTCTCAATGCTTGCATGCGATTGGCCAGCTGCAATCATGTGACAACGCGGTGATTGGCTGGTTGATGTCCGAACAATGTTTTAATGGTGTAACATGATTGGTTCAATTTCGGTATGAGGTCATAGGGCTTGCACACGATTATTTTATAAGTAATGGCGGGTCAGCTGAGAGACTTAGTTTGACAATGGCTAATGTGTAAAGTGGATCGTCTAGACTAGCTTCTACGGCAGGCAATCCATGGCCAGTTACGGTAAAGTGGAGTGGATACTACCTGCCAATGGTTTCTTCTTCGAGTGGCATGTCTCCTGTTTTACCAGCACCATACACAATTGCCGGTGTTACCTGGTTCTTTAGCTCCAGCACCTGCATCTCCAACTGGTACATCCAAGTCTTTGCCCGAACCACTACGTCGTCATCAGTGTCACTTTTGTGATAAGACATTGGCTTTCAGTTACGGTGTACGGCGCCATGAAAGCTTTCATTATGCCAAGAATCCCTGTCGTATATCATATTTGTGTGACAGATGCGGTAAGCAGTTCCGCCGTTGCGACCATTTACTTAGACATGCAAAGACCTGTAAAGGTGAAGTTCATTTCCCATCAATACCTCGGTAACAGGTTTGCTGCAAGCAGGTCTCTTGTGACTTCGGTACATGCCCCCAAAAGTGCAGTTAATCACATAACCCGCCCTGCATAGTTTGCCAGTGTAATAAATGTCATGATATTTTCGCACAAGGGCACGAGTATGATTAGCGAGATGCATAAAAAAACTTTAACCTGCAACAAAGTTGCTTATATTGAGATGCATATATATAGAAGAATGTTGTAATTTTATTAGGGCATAAGCGACTGTAATAAATTAATTAAATTAAAAAAATGCCTGTGAATAAAATTGTTTTTTAACTTATGTTTACCTGATTTGCCAGAATATAATTAAAATTTGAAAGCCATAGAAATAAAAAATTAATTAGAAATAATTGTATAAATACTATTGTAGTAAAGGTATTATTAAGTAATTAAATAAATAATAATATTTAAAATTCAACAACTGTAAATTTGTTATAAAAAATATAGATTTAATAAATTATTCAGGTAGTCGAAATCCCCGCATCATGCATGTAGATATACTGCCAATTGGAAAAATAATTACTTAAATAGGATAAAAATTACCGATTTTCCTATGCCTATAAAAATGATGATTGACAGCTCGCCTGGCGGCTGAATCGGCAACTGGCCTCGAAATCGATAAATAATACATTAGCACCACCAAGGTGTTGAAAATGAAAACAAATGACAAATGTAACAAAAAAGTAAAATCCTTGCATACGACGTAGTGTGTATGACAGGGAGGTGAAGGTGCCTGCCTACTAATTAACGAACGCGAATAATTGACCAATTAAAAAATTTGCAATGGTAATGGTGGAGGAACCTCCGGAAATGAACATATTTAAATAATTTTCTGTAATCATATTTTTAAATTTTTATACGTTTTTTCGGATTTCATAATATTTTTGCAATTTATTTTCTTTCGTGATTATTCAAGGTAATGGGCACAGGGTTATTGTCAAAGGTCAAGGCCAGCACGATCCAAGATAGAGGTTGGGTGACGTCACAACATGACGGCCGGCACCTGGCTCCTATCCCTTATCCCCTTGCTCCGGACTTCTCTAAACAACCCTACTAACGTTTCCTTTAAAAATAGAGTAACGCGGTGGCATACACAGATAACTGCAGATGTTTAATCCGAGGCTAATCCCTTCGGCGAACTCCACGCCACAACTGCCTGTTTGTATTCCGGGCTCGCCTCAGCTCGGGCATCGCCACTCCGGAACTGGCTGGAGTTTGGTTTTTGACGAGGCAGCACTTGGCGGGCAGACCAGGAGGATACTTGTTAGGGCCGCATTATGTAAACAAGCCAGTGTTGAGAAGGGAGGAGGAGGGAAGTCTATTGAAGAGATAGAATACGTCGTCCTGGGGAAGGCTGGCGAGCCGTGACTGGAATACTGATGTCCTGGGGGGAAGTGCGTCACAAGACCCTCGTCATACAAGCTTCGATAAGACACGTTTCCAACACAGGAAGCTTGGTTTTTACAACTTCGTCAAAACTTTTGACCAAGTCTTCGAAGTGTGGATATTTTTTTTTTGGAGTAATGCGCAAGTGACGCGGTTGCCATATTCTGTTCCTCTTTGACTTCAGTGTTGGGTTGTGTTGGTCTGAAGGCAGACTAGGAGGTTACCCTTGTTACAGGCTAATCACGGTAAAGTGAGCACTTTTGAAAGCCCTCTCATTTGGAATAACAGTCAATAAATACATATTTCATTGTAGCCTTAGACGTTAACTTCCGAGTGTGGTGGAGTATACACACTGTGTTTATTACGTTCACGCAATATTTATTTTAAAATGTGGTTAAAGAATAAAAAAAGACTGAAAGGAAAAGTAACCAGGGCATCAAAAGTGCACACTTTACCAAGAACAGCCTATAACTATAAATATATATAGTATACCTAACAGAAAGGCGAAGGCTTCTGGCAAAATTATTGTGGCTTAAATCTTGTCTGGGAATATTGGAATAGTACTAGCTTCGTACACTATAAACGCTTTGTAGGCTCGAAGTTTTGTGGACGAGTCGCCTTACAAACTAAACGTCCCATAGTCTAAAGACTTTAGAGACTAAAAGCCTTGCAGAAAAAACGCATTTTAATCTAAACAACCTGTATACTACAGGCTTTGTAGACTAACCAAATAGCATAATAAATACCTGCTAGTCTAAAAGATTGTTAGGCTTGATGCATACCAGGCAAATCCATTTAAGGCTTAACATCTCTACGAGTAGATTGGTTTGGTAAGTCCGAGGGCAAGAGATAGGGGCTGTGGCGCCATGGCACCGTCCTCCATCTTGGACCCACCATCTTGGATGATGTTACAGCCGATATCTTAAATCAGCCAACTTAAATCCGCCATATTGAATTCCGCCATCTTGTATTCCGTCATCTTGTATTCCGCCATCTTGGATTCCATCAAATATTAAGTACTTACCCCAAACACATCTAGCAGCAGAGTTCACTCGGCTAGCAGGATATCGTTCGCTCGTTTCTTCTGGCCATCAGAACTGTACTATGCCTAGTGCGATTTGTGGTGGGGGTGATGCGACTTCCACGAACGACAGCCTCCCAACTGGACCTCAGCGCCATGTGGGCTGCGGAGTCCTACTCAACTTAATTCCTTTCTTATGCTGCAGCGAAAACGGACGTGCGCGTTTTATTCTTGATTTTTTAAATAAACTATGTGCGTACAAAATTTTCACTTACTCCACACTAGCTTAAGTATGCATGCATGCTACATGTCGAGGGGATGAATATGTGTTAGAAGGTCTGTTAGTGTCCTGGGCTCGTTAACTTATAAGAACGAGTGACCCCGCACAGAAACGTTTTCGCTTATAGAATAAAAGGATGACAAATGTTGTCCTGCATTCAAATATTTGATTGGACATGTGCTATTTTGACATATTTATTTCGTTTCCGTACGATGTCTCATTTTAAAAATCGGTTAGGTTCGCATGCGTGTTATAGCTGAGAATTCCATAAATGGTTGTAGTGAAGGGAATAAAACATTAGTAATACTGAAGATTTAGCTAGGGTTCGGTACATATTCGGGTAGAAAACATTGTGTCCGAATATCTGGATGAGTTAAACCATGTGTGCAACAAGTGATTTTAATTTCAAATTTTGTGAATAAAATTTTATTATTAATTTTTTATTATATTTCGACTCTAGTGCTTACAATATAATTAGTTTCATAGTTTCGTAGCACACGAGTTTTATACGTATAAAGGATCGGTTCGCGATTTTTAAATGCAAGGTAAACCAGTTAAAAATAATTTTTGTTACTTGCTTAAGGAAGAACTAATACAGAAGTCTGCTCTTAAGCATAAGTCTGTATTAGTGCCAACGATTGTGACGTGAAGTAGAGGTGAAGCAGTGGTTGAATAAAATTGTGGGGAAATGGGAGCACACCGAGAAAACCTGCCTATCAACATAATTCACTATGTGCGAAAATCGGCAGTGAAATCGCCAGAAAACGAACCTAGTTCGTTGTGTTAGAGGGTTGTGTAGTCTAGTGGCTATAAGGAAATTATACTTTCGTCGGCATATAGCAGTCTATAGTTGTAAAGAGTAGAAGGTGAAAGGGTTATATTACTCATTTTTAAATTTGATTTGAAAAAATATACCATATTTACGAAAATGGTTATATTAGTTCTGCAGCAAAAATTAAATGGTGTAAATTTAAATTTCTGCTCATGATAAAAGAATATAAGACGATAGATTTATGCACATATGGTTTGCCTGTTTTGTTAATGTCAGATTTCCTTTTCGCAAATATGCCTGCCATGTCATCATGACAAGTAGGGTGGGTGGTAAAAATAGTTTACCCATTATACATTCCTTCCACATGTCGTCGCAGTGGCAGCTTCGGAATCGGTGGGGCTTTGTTTTCCAGTATTATTTCCTCTCCCCTGGTACCATCACATTGGTCGGAGAAATGTCTTGCATACTGCTGGAGAAAATGCTGAGTATGAATTCCAATAAAATAATATGAATATTAGTCACTTTTAAAAAATAACTTGCATACAATTTCCTTGTTGCATATATCAAAATACGTCATTAGTATAGTTTAAATTTATATGGCAACACAATGGGAATAAACAGTTGTTTCGGTAGTAAGCATAGTAATATGCTTATGAGAGTTGTTGAGTTAGAGTGCTCCTTATCCCTGTATCTTAGCATAGTGTACAAGAGTGCCACACGAGGTTCTCGAATGTGAGCAACTGTCGTGTTAGCTAGAGAATAGCCAATCTGGTTGGGGCTTGTTTCGATCCCATGTCCTTAAGAGATTCTCATAAATAATGGCCAAATCTGCTGGTGCTTGGGTGACAGACAGAATCTAGCACTAGTTTTAGATTTATCTTATCGTGGCATGTGCCTACTTATGAATTGAATTTTTAGGAAATAATACATACAATTGCATAAAATGGTTCGCTGTCTATGTTTATAAGAGAGATTATGACATAATGCATTATGTATAAATTTGGCATATTACCTATATCCTTAATATAAGGGCTTAAACACATTTGTAAATATGTGGGCAACTCTACTTACAAGAAGTTTTGGCATAATGAGACATATCCCATTTATCAGAGTTAGGACCAGTACTTGTCCAAATTTGGAGGCTATAACTTCAACACTTTGTAAATGACAATGAACTATGTTTATGAGGAGGCTTAAAACATAATGAGCCATATAATGATTATCGAAGTCAGTAGCGATACATATGATATAAATTCGGCAGCTATAACTTCAACAGTTCCAAAATATTGGTCAACTATGCTTATAAGAAGGCCAAAAGCATAATGGAACCTGATAGATTTATCGAATTCGGGATCGATGCCTTCGTTATGCATTTGATGACTATAGCTTCAGAGGGTAGAAAATGGCAGTCATCTATTCTTATAAGATGAGTTAAAGCTTAATTGACCCTGTTGTTCTTTTCGTTGTTGGGGTGATGTCTATGATAAAAATGTTGTCGCTGTATCTTAAACAGTTCGGAAATGTCAGCCAACTATGCTTATAAGATGGGTTAAGGCTTAATTGACCCTGCGATACTTTTCGAAGTCGAGGGTGATGTATATGTTATTAATTTGGTGGCTATGGCTTTAACAGTTCGGAAATTATGACTAACTATGCTTATAAAAAAGCTTAAGGCATAATTGCCTGAATACCCTCATCGGCATCAAGGGCGATGTCTACGATATGAATTTGATGACTATGTCGTCGATGGATCGTAAATAATGGCAAACTATGCTTATAAGAGGGCTTAAGGCATATCTACCTCAACCACCCTGATCGGAATCGGGGGTGATACTATGTATATTATTAATTTGATGACTATAGCTTCAACAGATCGGAAATTATAGATAAGTAAGTTTATAAGATGGGTTAAGGGATATTTGACAATCCGGCCCTTTTCGTCGTTGGAGATGATGTCTGTGATATGAATTTGGCGGCCATATCTTCAACAGTTTTTAAATGACAGCCAACTATGCTTATGAGGGGGTTTATTACATAATGAGCCATAGCACATTGATCAGCGATAGGAGCAGTACCTACAGTCCGAATTTGGTGACTATAACTTAACGGTTCGGATATTATGGCCAACTATTCGTAAGTTCGTGGGAGTCAGATACAGACATAATGCACTTAAAACATGTCCTGTGGTAAGGCAATCACTGTGTTGTACTTGAGGCTCGGACTGGTTCCATAATTAATACAGAAAATTAAAAAATTCCATATGGCTTTGAAAAAAGTGTGAATAATCCAAGTTCATAATTTTACATTATTGTTCGACTTTAAAGCACAAGTCCGAAAATATATAACACTTAGTATATTAGCTAATACATTTTAAATGCTTATAAATACAATATGGCGCTGGTTATAGTCACATTATATTTTCTGATGGTATATTCTCATCTGTTTAAAAAATACGAATCTGAAGACATTACTAGATACACATATTTGTAAAAGTTGAATAAAAAAATATAAAATGAAAATCATAACTTTTATTAAAAATAATATGCTTTACCAAATCGATAGTTGTGACATCATAATATAATTATCCTTGAAAACACGAGTCTGTAGACGCGTTGCTTAGTAAATTAATATCTGTAACTTTTAAAAATTAAATAAATTTATTATACATATTTAATTTAAAACTAAAATTGTTATAGCCCGTCGAATTTAAGACGACTCCTGACTCCTCAGGCCCAAATTGAGTCACTGAGGGCAATTTAGGAGCACTACTAATTTTAGTTAAGAAAGGCTATTAATATAGCAGGTCAACATCATAGGGATGTTTTTTAGGAGCTGTTAATATGGTGGACATGCGGCTGTAGTGGCGGAAAAGCGTACAATTAATTTACGAGAATTTTCTACTTCTATAGAGGATAAATTATAAACGTTTCAAGGGGGAAAACCAGAAATTCGAGGGGAAAATCATACATCTTAAAGGAAAAATAGGGAATTTTTAGAGGAAAAGGAAAACACAAATGGCGGACGGAACCAAAATGGTGGGCGGAAACAATATGAAAACCGGAAACAAGATAGCGACTGGAAACAAGATGACAGACCGCTCAATGTAATGAACATAACAAAATGGTGAAAAGTCAAGATGGCGTCGGAGCCGAGGTGCCGCAGCCCCCAGCACTTGCCCTAGAATCTACCAAATACATCTACTGAGGGCCGCTTAGAATTCGGCAACTTCGGCACGGCTCCTTCGTGATTCATATGCAGGCAGTTAACACATGTCAAAAAGTAATTCAGCCAATAAAGATAGGTAAACAACAGTATAGTGTCTTAAAAAATAACTTGTCTTGAAATATTTCCGCGAAATTTCACTACCTCTAGCTATTTTACTGGCGTGTGCGACTGGAGTTCGCGACATAAGCGGCTGTTTCACCTCTATATTAAGTACTATGTGACGTTATGCTGATACTTTTATAGTTTCAAACAAAAATTTTGTTCATTGCAACACGTGACCACTGCAAAGTGTTAGCAACTTCCGAAACAAAATTAAACGAATCAAGAAATCAGAACGACTCTACAGTTCTATGAAGTTTATGATGTCTAGAAATCATAAAGTAAAATATCCCTGTCTCCAGTTATAACACGAAACAATGGGGTCTCCAGTCGTGAACTCTGTTCTCGAAAACCAAGTATCATATGTAGAAAGAGACCTGCAAAATTCACGTTATTAATTAGTGGCATGGTAGACTTCACAACCCTGTAGACAATGTTGACAATTTCGTGACTCCTTTGGCTGCTGGTCTTTATACAGTCGTTAACCAGCGTGGCCACGTTACAAGACATTGGTCAATCCACTGTTTAATTTTTATTATTGGCAAAAAAAATTTCTGTGAGCGGCGCAACACAAATTGTCGGTCAACGGCAGAAGTCACGCAAGAGTACAGCATTTTGCAGTTTAGTGTGCTGCCAGAAAATAACACGCGAATTTTGCACATTCCTAGTGATAAGTAGAGAACCGGAAATTTCGCGAGTTCGTTTAAGAACAATTAAGACTTTATCCGCATGTACCATGGAGTTTCGTTTCTATCGGACCTCAGTTTGTTAGACATGTCCCGGACGACTTTCAACAAATAACGAACCTGTAGTGAAAATAAGGACCAAATCGCGTGCGTGCTACCTGGTCAGTGGTTAAACTGGAGAAACAGCAAATGAACACAAAGGATTGTGAAGTCTAGCTTGTCGCCGAATGTACCCGCGAAATTTCCGGGTCTCTAGTAAAAGGTGCAAGGGAGTGTTGATTCGTAGGCCCGGCGGCTATGGTGAAGTGCAGTGCAGGCGGGAATAAAGTAACCGTGCAAGTGTTGTTGAAGTGCTCAACTGAGGGCGGAACAACTTAGTCAATAATGCAGTAACTGGCAGGGGGGAAGGCCGCTGCAGGGTGCCGCGCAATTAACCGTCAGACGCGCTCAGCGGGCAGGCAGGCGCACCCCTACCACGCGCCTCATCATGAAATATTCAGGCGCGTAGCTAATTGGCGTGTGGAGGCGCAGAGGGGATGCGGCACGCTGCGCTCACCACAAGCCTGCCTGTTCCTGCCTCACGCGCATGCGTGCCTATCTATTCGCTCGCCGTTCGTTGCGCCCTTTTGCAAGCCCTGCTAAGTTTATACTTTTACACCGACATTGCATCCTTCTGCTGTATGCTAAATCGACATTGCTGTGGACCTGATAACTTTATAGTCATGCGCAGATTAAAGCCGACTGTGAAGGAGTCGATTAATTTTAAATACATTTATAGTAAAGTTCCAATGAGAAGATAATCTTCGCGCATATCTGTGAGATGGAAAAAAGAGAGACGGCGAAGGGGAGGGTTTTCTCAAACGCACGTCGCTGGAGGGAAGGAAACCACGTGACACTGCTAGCGCTGTTCACACCAAACTGATAACATCACTCTCTAATACTGCGCTGTTAAATACCGCGCTGCGCGAGTGACGTTTTTTCGACAGGTGATATTCACGCGCGGAGCAGCTCTCGGCCCACCCGCTCTCGGCGGCTGTCCGTACTGAACTGAACAACCTCACCCCTTCGTGCAGCGGCAATGGACTCTCCCTACTTACCCGACGCATTTTGGTCTTCTGCGCATTGTTTTCTCATTTGGACGTCACTATACACAATATATTAAGTTTGATTGTGGCCAAATCAGCTCGGTACCCCAATGGGTGATGACCAGCCAATAATGAATATTTACTTTATATTCACTAAGTACGTAATAATACAAAGATGAAACAGCAACTTATTCTGCAAACTCCAGCAGCATACGTCAGCAAAATGGCGTCACTGGCCAGAAACATTTCGGAGCACAGAAATAAATACAAGGGGAAAGCAAATAGCAATATCTAGTGAGAATTTGCGTAATTCACGAGTACATTTAAACGTTTCGCATAAGTGTGTTCTAAGAGATGATTTTGCTACGTAATTTTGCTGTAGGTATAGTCTATTCGCGGATTCTTCCCACTTTTTGAATCAAATCTTTGAAAATTCACCCCACATATGAAGTGTACGGTTGTTTCCTAAATATTCCATGTATCACAAGCGTTTTATACTTGTTTTAACATAAAGGTACCTTATTTTTATTGAATTAAACTTTTACTTATATTCTATGTATAAACTATAAAAGTTATTTTGTAATTAATACGAACGAGACGGGGAGAAAATAGGTGTGTTGGCAACGCCTAGTAAGAAATAGTTCTTATGAAAAATATTATTTCATCGAGGTTGCACGAATGCGGTATACTGTCCCTTTGGTGTAATATACTATACTTGGTTAAGCTTTGTTAGAATGAGGCGGAGGAATATCCTGGAAGTAGAACTTCAGCAGGACTTCAGAAAAGTTGGACGTAACCGTGAATGAACTATAAGTGGGCAGTGTCAAAATCAGGCCGATTGGAACACGACCTAACCGTTTTTTTCCCCCCACGAACAGGAAGAGCGCTCCTTCTGGAATGTTCTCCGCAGTCACGAGGACTGGCGGCGGAGGTCGGCGCGCAGTTCTCTACAATTGTGCGTGCCCTAAGAATCAACAACGTGCTGCGATGTTGACTGTTGGAGGCGATCGTTGCAGCACTCATGCCCGGCTGACGAAACTTCCGAAGACGTTGGCCACTTTCCATCAAGGTCGTTCAGGAAGCCGTCAACACGATTATCACCGCATACTGAATCTATACTCCATTCACGGTTACTTACAACTTTTCTGAAGTCCTGCTAAAGTTTTTTTTCCAGGATATTCCTCCACCTCTTGCAAACAGAACTCAAAAAATTACACCAGAAGGCCAACGCACCGCATTCGTGCACACTCAGTGTAATACTACTTTTCATAAGAACTATTTCTGGCTAGGCATTACCAAAATTCCTATTTTCTCTCTGTCTTTATTAGTGTTAGTTATAAATGAAATATTATAATTGATATATAAAATATAAGTAAGATTTAAATTTTACCAAATATAAAGTCCTATATTTTAGCACAAGTATAAAACGCTTGTGATATATGCAGTGTTGGGCAAGTTACATTTTAAAAATAACTTCAGTTTTTAATTTAGAAAGTAAAGTAACTTTAACTACTTTTCGTTACTTCCGCATAAAATTTGAAAGTAACTTAACTGAACTCCTTTACTCAGTAGGTAACTTTTATATGTGTAGGTCTTCTTAAGCTCAGAACACTGTTAAAAATATAAAAAGTGGACAAGAAAACCACAACATTTTTGTTCATATAGCCTGCAAATAGCATTATTATGAGAATAAATTAACAGGTATACCAGCAGGAAACATGGAAATCTTATAACTAGAAAACAACTGAATTTTCTTAAACAAAATAATTTTCTTAAATAAGATTCTTACTTAACAATTCGCATAGTCAGTGATATAGTAAGGCACATGTTTTTTCCACTAGAGGAATTACTTTTCAATAGGTACTTTGATATTGAAGGTATAACATTTTATCATAAGTTATTCTCTATTATCATAAGTGTAACACCCAAATACACACAACTTCGGCATATCTATATATACTATACGGTAAAATATTTTATTGAACAAACTGTGTGCTTAACAGCAAAGCGACTGAGCAGTATTAGTGTCAGTAGTATTAAATAAAATCATTAATGCACTACGGATAATTATACAGAATACTGTTACAATTACCTCAAAGTCAGTGTACTAAACCAAGTTTATTAAGGGATGGAGGTCTTAATTAAATAAAAGAGTGTATTACTGTTTCCTAATTTTATTTGCAATAACTAAATACAAAGTTTTCTCGACCCAAATTCTCACAATAAATTGATATAACTTGCTGTTTACAATTACTGAAATCCATCAGTACAATTTACAATTAACTCAAGCAAATTAATGCAATTAAATAATTAAAAATCAGTCCCAATATACAGTGTATCAAAACCTATTAAATTATTATTATTATAAATTATATTTCCAGAATTCACAGTTCCAATTATTAACAATAAAATCCTTATTACATGTTCATTCAGACCCACCTCAGTTTAGTCCGTTTCCCACCAGTCCGCAATGTTCTAGAGATCTCGGAGCGCCCTCACGCACAGTAGCCTTCACTCGTCGGGTTTCGCGCCCTCTCGTCCATTCACACTACGAACACCTCGTCCGCCGTCGTCTCGCAATATCCCGTCGTCGTCCGTCCCTCACCGCACTTGACTTTGTCCCCGCACTCAGACAGATGACCGCCGCCCAAGACTACTGACCCTTAGATGGCTGCAATATTTATAGGGTCGTGGGCCATCGCCCAGAAATGTCTCTAAATGCCGCGTTGCGCCAAGGGTCCTAGTTTCCAGAATATTCTTGTCCAATCTCTACACTCGTCGGCTTCTCCAGCAGGAAGGAGGAGGAGGGGCTGTGATGCCAGTCAGGTCTCACCGCTGTCAATCATTCCCGGCTGCTCGAGGATAGTAGGAGGGGGGGACGAGGCCGACGAGGCAGCGAGCGGGTCTGCCTGGATGGAG
>NQII01001828.1:367385-382082 GCA_002778355.1 Clitarchus hookeri
GGTCGGTGTTGGTCAACCCCCACAGAGCCGGACCGTGCATAAAGTGAGTTCGCGGCCGGTACGAGCTACAGCGCGTAACAATACTTAACTCTCAGTTTTAGTAATACCCTTTACTAAAATGAAAACTGATGGAAGTATTTACACTAAACAAAAAATAGGAAATATTTATAACCAGGCAAAACTGAAGTGGCATCATTCACACCGGTTTTTAAAAATATTCCTTTATAAAAGTTCAAACGTCCTTAAGAAAAAATTGTAATTTAAAATTGAAATTACTTTTCAATCGTTAATTAGACATTCTTGGTTTTGTTTGTACGCCGTTCAACATATCGGCCTAATTACGACTCGTATGTCGCGGGCCTGAGACCCAGTACACACTTCGCACATTTCCCTACTAATTTATGTAATCAAACTTGTGCACGTGGCACTAATATCGCGCGGACGGCAACTACGACGTCAGCAACCATAATTACCACGGCCACCTGTTTTTGCGAAAAGATTTACGCGCAGGCTAGACTTCAATATCCTACGTGCGCAGTTGCAGTCTTCATTCGACTATTGGCCGCTTTGTCTTTGTGTGAATACATTCTGTTACATGAGTGGGCCAATGATAATCAAGTTTCCCTTACGCTTACCGTTCGCGATTCGCGGGCAGACAGATAAGACGCGTAACAATTCCAATCATAAAATATCTCAAGTGCGTCGGAACACGACTTGTCCTGAAAAACAGCTGCCGCTAATAATTACGCATTCTAATTTTTATTGCAGCTTCTGCAATCGCGCAAGCGCAAGACTCTGACAGCGCCACCACTTGAACTTGTCGCATGGTTTATGCAGAACCTCAGAAATGGAGGGGAGAGCTGATGCAGGTGCGAGGCGGGTATGGGCAAGCGCCGAGGTGCAATATCGGGAGATCTGGCACGATTACCACATGCGCGAATCCCAGAGTGGTCTCGCCAGGAATCGAATCCGGTTTGTCTTAATGGCAGGCGATCACTCTAGCCGCTACGCCAAACCGCAGCTCCGCCAACAGAAACGGTTGAGGGCCGCAGAAGTTATAGCTGCAATTATGAAGAACGAAGAAGTTGATTTTTTTCTCGTAGTTCGGCAGTTTTCAGCCGCGAAGGTCCTAGGACACTTCGCAGCCAGGTTTCCTGCTACCAAACATTCAACACTACAAATACGGTTTTCTCGCCTTTGCGCGAACGGTTACATGCAAGAACAACTATTTTAACGAAAAGTTTCCAAGAAGAAGTTGCACATCGAAACTCGCTTGTTCAGGTCCACTTTTGTGATAGGATGGTCTTTATTGCCTCGCCTCTCAGGTGCTTGTCCACGAATCACGGACCTTCAGATAGGAGCAACTGAATTCTGATTGGCCCAATCAGGTAAGATAATGTATTTTCATAAAGACACATGGCCAATAAAAAGGGACACACGAATTTCGCGAAAATATTTCCGCGCATGCTATATTTCAACACCCTACGGCTGCACCAGCAGTTTTCTTTTGCTTATTGGTGGCGTGCATTTGTGAGAAGATACTTTCCTGCTTGACTGGCCAATCAGAATTAGGTAACTTCAACACTCTACATCTATGATTCACGCGCGGACACCTAAGACACGTAACACACAAATCACGTAATCACAAAAGTGGATCCGAGCCAAAGTGTTATGAAATACAACTGGTCGTGAAATATTTTCGCGAAAATCGGGTGACCCTACCAATAGCCAAAGTATAATTATAAGTGTGGGCGTAAATTTGCGCTGAACAGTTGGCCATAATTATAGTTTAATAGTTTTCAAGTGAACGTTACAAAAGTTCATAGTATTACGTACACATTCATAGTTTAGCAGTATATGAAATAAACAGCAACATTAGTTACTGACGGTTTACAGATATAAAAAAAATTACTCTTATAGTAACAGTATTACTGTTGTCACAACACTTGACATTTTTCTGTGTTATTAAACGTTTGGTGACATGCAAACAAGATTTCAATATGTCTTTTTTCAGTAAATTTTTTGAAGAAAAAAAATAAAAGAGATGCGTTATTTTGTTGTCTTAAATAAAGGAAAAATAATACGTTACTCTTGAGTTACGCCATTATGTGCAACATATAAATAAACTTAATATCACGTCCTGTGTTGTTACTTTACAATGGGTTACCTCCACTCATATACGGCAAGTGTCTAGTTAAATGCATAACAATATAAATTTCTAGCGTATCATCCCACGGATCGAAAGGTGTCCTCCTTGAAGAGTAATTTCTGTGTACTCTACAACTACTATAATACTTGATACATTATTGTGTTTATCAGCAACTAAGGTGAGACATTAATAATTACCTACACCAACAAGCAAAATGGACATATTTCCCAAGAAAAGTCTTATCCAAATCAATTTTAAACATGCAGTCTGCTTCCTTGAAACATCAAACAAAATTAATATTTTTCATTAATTAATCACTGTCGTACGACTAAAATATTATTTAAAAAACAAGTAATAATAACTTATTAATGATAGATTTCAGTCTTAACATGACAAACGTGCTTTAAAAAATGTTATATTATTCTACTGAAACGTAACATTTAAAACATAATGACAATGCACTTAGTAAGTACGATACTCATTGTAGCTCTAAACATAGCTGAATATACTGCATGGCAAGTTTTAGTTTAACTAATGAGGCAAGGAGTTTTACAACAAGACGTGTTCTGGCAATGGAACAACGGGCCTTTCACCATATCAGTGTCTCGTCAAATAACGAAACTTTCCACTCGATATCTCGATGTCTTGGGTGGATTCGGATAAAGTTTAGGCACAGATGTGCAGAACACTGATGAAATTAATTCTCGTTTCAACGTGATAGACCGGTATTCGTTTGTTAAGTGGCATTCTGCAAAGAAAACTTTATAACTGTGACATTTCTGAATCATAAAGTAAAGGTGGCGTTTAGTGCAGGGCCCTTAGCATGCAACGTGGTTGTACCATTGTAAAGATGAACATCTATGGCACGAACTACGAATTTTTAAATCACAATTTGGACATCACAACTATCTTCGTTACGTTTATAGGTTGTATCTACAACTCCGTTATATAACTGGGTCCGCACTTTCATACCAAGTACTTTCAACTTCCGATTGTTTGTAGTTATTTTTATAAGCCGCTGATCTATTGCTTTCATACGATGCGAACATTCTATTTTAGTCGTTACATGTTCTTTTAAATTTTTCAAATGTTGCTAAAGGCAAGTCGTCATCACAATCCTCTTCCAATTCACATTTTCAGTGTCCAGCATTGTTCTATAATAATATTTGTGTGTTGGGGTTCAAAACATACCCACTATTTCCCCTATTTTCATCCTCTACAATTTCAAGTTCTGTTGATGAAACAACATTTAATGTCAGATAATCGCATTTCACTAATACATCCATTGCGGAACAGGAACTTCAACTCCATAAATGTTTACATTTAGCTCTGACACAAAAAAGTAAATCATCATATAAATTATACTAACAACACAAACATAGAATACACACACACTACACACTATACACACAGTATATTCAATTCACGGTAACTTTTTCTAAAGCCATGCTAAAGTTCTACTTACAGGATATTCCTCCGCCTCATGAAAACAAAGGGTAACCGAGTCCAGATAATAACACCAAAGGGACACCACATTCGTGGGCGCTCAGTGTGGTAATAATTTGCATAGCTATTTCTTATTAGGCATTACCAACACACCTATTTCCTCACTGTTGTTATTCATATTAATTATAAATTAAATATTATAATGTTATATAAAATATTAGTAAACTTCATATTATCTAAAAATAATGTACCTTTATGTTAACACAAATTTAAAATGGTTGTGATACATGATATATTTTGGAATCAACCAAACACATCATTCATAGGGTGATTTTTCAGAGGCTTGATTCAAAAGAATGAAGAAACCGCGAATAGACTATATACACACAGCAAATTGATGTAATTGCCGTAAGGAGTATCTCGTATATAACATGACACAAACCACTATACTGACAAAGTGGCGTATCTCGAGTTAAGCCATTTACCATTCAGCAAATTTATATTTTATTAGGATGGCAAACTGTCGTATCTTAAGCTACGTAAGTTTGTCATAAAACTAATTTTCCAATTTTGAGATACGATAACGTCTTAGACTGCTTTATCTGAGTGACTAAAGCTCGTAGAGATACGTCACACAGTGATAGTCATAACTCATTTTCGCCTTTTTCTTAGATACGCCAGTTTTTTTTTTTTGCGACAAAATAGTTGCTGTTCTTTTACTTCCTGCACTTGGCGCCACCGCATACTGATACCACCACAGGTACACCTTAGAATTTTAAGTTTCACTCCAGGATAACATACACGTCGCACTCCAGAACAAAGCAATCGTTATTCAAAAAATACAATCTCTGAGAAAACGAATTTGAAGTCATATATATATATATTATTGCAAGAAATATCATTAAAAATTATTTTCATTACTATATGTATATTATCACATGAACCACAAACTAGTCAAACATATTATTTAATGTGACATAACATAAATTACAACTCTTTTTCCTACAAACTGTGTTTTTTTTTTGCTACTGTAGGGGTCGTATAACTCACGTCTTTTAGCAATCAACGCTACGAGTATGTGAAAAGAGATACACTTGTATTGACAGATAATGAAAGATATTCATTTGGCTACAAAGGTTATCCTGCCACCCTCCACAAGCAGTGGGTGTGTTGTGACAAAAGTGCTCGCATGTTTTTTATTTCGCAGTAGCTACCATGTGTAGCTATGTAAATAAGACCTAATTTGACACAGGAGGATGTTGGTGTTTATAGGCTTGCTTATGTGTTTGAGAAATAATATTTCATCAAAAGGAAGTTTTTGTTTTATTAATAAATCATAGCAGTCGGAAATATGCTACAAAATTAAAGAAAATACGTTAACATATTTACTAATGATTTAGCAAAATGTAACTGGAGTAATACAGAATATAAAATGGCTATGGAAATCAATTTTTTTCACCCATTTTACAGTGTTAGTCTTTTAGATTTTGAGAAGAATTTCTTCATCCGTCGTTTTATTTTGAAGTGGTTATTATCACCCAATTTTTTCTAATCCAAGCAATGGAGACTTATTTTTTTAATGTTATTCAGTGACATCATTGCCATCAAATTTCAAAATCAACAGACTGGATTGAACAGAATGGTGAAGGTAGCAAGCAGAGGCTGGGATCTGTGATTCGCATAATACACACAACACATCAATGAAATAACTGTGTACAAGGGAAAGATACTAACACTAAGAACTGTTCGGAGAACTCACTAGGAATGGTTTTGACAACGTGGGAGAAGAGAGAACTGTTCTTCAATCATCGTTTCGGTTAAGATGTGATGTAAGAAATAGTAGGATTTCAAAATGTGAGGCTCAGCATATTTATGAGGGTTTTAAACAGTAGAATAAAATAGAGACGATAAATGGTTGTATATTGCGAAATCCATCCACGCACATCAGAAAAATGACGTCACAGGCCAGAAACATACTGAAACACCATTCGTCAACCACCACCTGGTAACCTACTCGCCAGCCGGCACCCCAGCCAATGAGGAACCTTTCACAACATTCTGTAACCAATCAGAAACAAGGCCCGTTTCCAGAGCCTCGGACAGCCTATCGGATAAAGGGCACGACCGCATAAAAGTGCCACCACGCCATTTAGTCTCTGCATACTTGAAGCCACGGTGGTTTAGTGGTTAGAATACTCACCTCCCACCTAGGCGGACCGGTTTCGATTCCCAGTGGGGTGGTTCCCGGATTTTCACATGTGGGAATCTTGCCAGACGATGCCACTGGTAGACGGGTTTTCTCGGGATCCCCTATTTCCCCCGTCCTTGCATTCCCGTGCTGCTCCATACTAACCTCATTTCGTACTCATCGGCTGTCAAGATCTCGATATTTAGAGCTGCCCAAATCTGTCCTCTCTCTCTCTCTCTCTCTCTCTCTCTCTCTCTCTCTCTCCCTCACCTTTCGCTGTACACTAATCTACTCTGTGGTCTTATGTACGGACACCAATCATTATGTACAAGGAAATGCTAAAATGGTTATGTGGCCACAGAACAGGTAAGCTTAAAGAATTTAAACGACGTTGGTGTTTCTTTGATGTAATCGTACGCATTTTCTTATTAACTGCGTTAGGCTCTGGGAACGGGCCATTGTGTATGATTGCCTACTACTTGCTACTAAAGCTGGCAAGTAGGTCGCCAGACACTGATTGGCAAACGGCTTTCCGAAACGTTACTGGCTGGCAAGTGACGCCATTTTGCTGGCGTGTACGGCTGTAGTTCCCGGCATTAGCTGCTGTCTATCTTCTGTATTCTTCTATGTGACCTTGCTATGGAAGGACACTATGTGTAGGGATTGCGGTATATTGCGAAATGTATTTTGTGCCAGCACATTTGTCAAAACACTGTAGCGTCTTGATAGAGTTGTAACTGAATTACCTGCTTTTCACTCGGGATTATCTGCTAGCTCGGGATTATCTGCTAGAAGTCTAATCACAGGCATTCTCTATAATGGCAGCATAGCACCCACTGAAACAGGCATATGTCGTTGATACCTGAAGCGTATAAAATCCCAACTTCACAATACTATTACGTGTAAAACAGTGGTAGGTGAGTGGCAAACCACTCATAGAGTGCCAATTCTTTGATTATTTTTCAAATTCCGCTTCAGAACAAAACCTTTTTTGTACACAGTGAAATACGCACACGACGAAAATAAAACTTTTTATTCGTTACCTCGTTTCATAAAGCGCAATTTCAATGAAATAGCTAGCGCTCTAACACGACTTGAAACTAAGAGAGGCGCGTTCGTCACTTTAGTATAAAATCCATATTTACGAAATACAGTACTTCGTGTAAAGCTGTAGTAGGTGGTGCCAATATAACACACAGGCATTCAAAGAATATCTAATGGATGTCCCCACGGACCTTCTGGATATCCAGGGACATCCTGGTATAGCAAAGTTACATCCAAAAGACTGCCCAAAGATATCCAAATGTCCACCCAATATCTACACAAGGATATAGATATTGTGGATATTGTATAGACATCTATAAATTTAGACACTTACCATAGGTAATAGCCATTAGAGGTTTTGTAACATCTAATGGATATCCAGGAAGTGGTACGAACTGATATCTACTACTAGATATCCAACGGATATCCCGAAGAGATTCACTTCAGGACTTTGGTGACTTTAAGATATTGTGGATGTAATTGGGATATCCAGTGGATATACTGTGCTATGTGGGTGGTTACAGTTATTGAGTGGTAACTTGTCGATTCGTGTTACGATCCCACGACAGGACAAAATATTTAAACTTTGTTTAATTTCTCTGTTATACACAGTGAAATACATTACGAAAAAAACTCTTTTTCTTATCCCTGTTTGTAAAGCTGAAACATAATAAACTCGCAAGCACCCTTACATGACTGGGTGGTGTACATATATCATTCCCTATGTATCCCTTATTTACAATACTTATTCCTGTCAAAGTGTGGTAGATGAGTGAATAAGGTGTTGAACTGTCAATTTTTTTTCCGAGTTCAAATCCCGCTACCGTACAACATTTTTTAAACTTTTTACAGTCATTTTTATAAACAGTGAAACACCCTCATAACGAAAGTAAAACGTTTTTTTGTTACCCCTTTTTATAAAGAGCAGATAAAAAAAAATACTGGCAAGGTTATGGACACGTTTCGTGAATTCGCGGTGATTTGTGTGAAATTTACGGAGAGAACGTTATTGAAAATAACGAAGCGTTAATAATTTCAGGAAGATGTCTGGATAATTTATAACCGGTACTTTCCGTAATTTTACGGACACTTTATCTAACAGTGTACTAACGGCGGCCTGCAGTGGAAATAATCTTTTAGATACGTACACTACACCGAAAACAAAAAGCAGGCAACTTTTCCAGCTACCAATTACTACCTTTAAAAAACTAGCCAATCCTATTTAAATTATGCTGGATGCATTTTATATGGTATACGACAAAACAAAAACACTGGAGACTGTTTGTCATTCAGGCATGCCTATTATACTGTAAAAATATTTGTGTACTTAATTTTTTTTTTACAGGTGGCTTAAATTTTTTTTGTAGTACTACATGTTGTAAAAATTGCAATACATATATTTTTAATACTACAAATGAAGTCTTATATTTCAACTAACATTCTTGATATGTGAAAACAAAATAAATTTTATAATGCTCTCGAAAACAATAATAAAGAAAAAAGTTAGCAAATTTTATTCACAAAATATTTTGTATAAATTGCCTGTATATCGTGACTTGAACATGCACTCTAACAACCACTTTGTATTACGTACTTTTATATTCTTTGAGAGGTATAATTACAGTTTAATAAATCGGGGAAGAGGAGAATAATCTTACCTCTTGGGAAGTATTGAAGTTAGCGAGTTATGCAACTACTGCTCTTCAGCAGAATACTGAGTCAGCAGGTTAATTGAAGAGATTCCCAGGTAAAGTTTTATAATAGAAGAATTTATTATTTTATGAACTTATCGAGACGATAGTTACTGGCGTTGCAGACCAACAAATTATTATTACAACCTGTTCGGTTGGTTACAAAAATAACTGGGCAGGGGAAATACACACAACAGCGTGATCACATGAGCTTATCTTTCCTGGGAAAGTAAAGAAAAGACAAAGAAGTTATTTACACTCAAAACCTAGGCGAAAGAAAACATTTTCCTCACAGTTAAATAATTATTCACGACCACATCATTCGCAAACATATTCACTTAAGTTAACTGAAATAATTATTACATAATTTAATAATTTATAGTTTTGACTTCTTGACATAAAGTGGTTCGTGATAGTTATATGTACATTAAAAAAACGGCTCTTGTAACGTTAGTAAAAAACACATTTTAAAAACTATATTACTGTATTTTAACAAAGTTTTGCACACGTACAAAAAAAATCCCTGTAAAATTTGAAGGAAAAAAAAATACAGTGTAAGCCTTGTGGGAGGGGTATTGGAGATAGTTTTTCATAGTCACTATACTTTGTTATTTTACGTAAGGTCGATGGTTAAAGAATGCCCACGTAATACGAGAAGATTAAATGTAGCGGAAATTATAAGGCGTACAAAAGAGGACACACTCAATAAAGCACATTGAAATCACCCGCAATGTAGAAAAACAAAAAACACCGCCAACAGAAATAAGACTTAGAAATAATAACACATTTCACTTCAGAAACCGTCGCCTGAACTTGAGTAGAGTGCTCCGTTGCTGAAGACGAAAAGCAGGAAAAATGTAACAACATGGTGATATGATCATAGTGTGCACATGAACAACAGTAAATTAAAATTACGAAAAAAAAAAACAAAGGA
Source organism: Clitarchus hookeri (assembly GCA_002778355.1). Taxonomy (NCBI): domain Eukaryota; kingdom Metazoa; phylum Arthropoda; class Insecta; order Phasmatodea; family Phasmatidae; genus Clitarchus; species Clitarchus hookeri. The sequence continues at coordinate 376,838 of NQII01001828.1, forward strand.
AAGAAAAAATTATTTTATAGATCGAACAGTGTTTAGGATGTTTTATTAAATACTTTGTAACAAAATAGTAGTTACGTGTCCCGACTAAATTATTTAATGATTTTATTTCTCAAAATCGACTCATTTAAGAGATTTCATTTATAACACAAAGTCCCATCTCTCCAAATAGAGACAGTGCATGTAAAATTGATTCTATATAAAAAAATAAACAAGCTAAAACTTATAAAAACGGCGCCATATTGTTTGAACGGGTTTACGTTGTATATGAGGAGACAGGCAGGCATATTTTTTCGAGGGTGGTTATTAGAAACATTCTCCTTGAACTACCTATAAAATTCGCATTCTCATTTGTGGAGAGGTTACACTTTAAATACGTGTACGTTTGCACAGCGTTTGTCACCGGGCCGTATTTTTCCGACGCGCCTTGGAAAACTCCAAGCCTGTATTTGTGCGACCCAATCACGTGCAGTTTAGTCGCAAGAAGTGGAGCGGAGAGATTTGGGCGGTTCTTAGCATCGAGGTCTTGAGAGCCGATTCAGTCACCAAGGAAACAGCTTCCCACCTGGGCAGCACCCTTGGGCAGACGATATCGGCTGGAGTAGCCACAGAACTGTGAAGTAAGCCCCTGATTCTTTTTCGTTTGAAATTAGTATTTAGATTTGCCGTTCAGTGGCCGCGTCCTCGACCGTGGACATGTTGCACTTGGAGGATACTCAAGTCCGGTACTACACACGGCGAAGAATCGGTGATCAATGTTTTGTCAGTCTTACTTACGGGTATAGTCAACTCATGCTTTCTTCCAACTTCTCTGGAGCCCTGCTTGAGTTCTACTCCCAGGATACTCCTCCGCCTCGTGAAAAATAAGCTAAACCAAATCTAGGAAATTGTACCAAAGGGAATGCGCACCGCATTCGTGCGAACTCAGATTAATAAAGTTTTATTTCTTTCTGGTCATTAACAAAAATTATCTCTCTTTATATTCATTTTAGTTATACCTAAACAAAATATAATATATAAAATATAAATAAAAATTCAATTTAATTAAAAAATAAAATACTTTATTTTGACAGGAGTATAAAACGTTTGTGATATATGACATTTCGAAAATAACCAAACATGTCATACATAGCCTATTACGGTCATTTTTAAAAGGTTTGATTCAAAAAGTGTGAAGATACCGTGAATAGAATATAATAGATTTTTTGGAAATTCCTTAATGTTCATGAATGCTTAATTTTAATACCAATAAGCAGTGGTTGCAATAAATAGAGCATACTAAAATATTACAAGATAACAAAACTTGATCTCGTACAAACGAGTGCGTCACCAGCCGAGTTTAAAAGTATACACCTTTCAATTACAGACTAATATACGTTTCAGGGGCTGGATCGAACACATATTTTGTTAAGTACTATACTGGTGCCTCTCATATAACGGGGCCAATAAGAAAGTTTTTGTGCTACATGTTTCTGGCAGCAGTTTTTGCAAGGTAAGGAAATCACAGGTTACTTAAAAATACGCACGTTGAAAACGCCGTTCGCTAATCAACGCCTGCTTTGTTCATTGCATACCATTAGATACACTTCTTTGGTCAACATCCCAGATGTAGGACACCTTGACTGAAAAGGTTAGTATGCCGACATCCTACTTGTTCTCACAGTTCAGTGCCAAAGGAACTGGAGATACTCTCATTGAAGTCCATTCATGATGACTTCCAACTTTTCCAAAGTCCTGCTAAACTTCTACTTTCAGATTATTTCTCTGCCTCGTGCAAACTAAGCGTAACCAAATTTATACCAAAGGGACAACACACCGCATTCGTGAGAACTCAGTTTAATATTTTACATGAGAACTATTTCTAACTAGGCATTACCAACACAACTATATTCTATATTTTCCTATTAACTATAGATTACATAATATAATTAATAGTAAAATATAAGTAAAAGCCCAGTTTAACCGAAAATAAGATAATTTAGTGCTAACAAAAGTATAACGCTTGTGATACGTGACACATTTAGGAAACAACCAAACACGTAGTACGTGGGGTGATTTTAAAAAGGTTTAATTCAAATACATGAAGATATTACTAATAGACAATAGTATTTACGTTGAAATGCATGGTGTTAAAAGGCAGAGGCATTTTATCAGGCATCGATTTCATATGCATTTAGTTAAACCTGAACTAACTAAAGCTATTAAGTCATCTAAACCAAACCAGGCTTGGCGCCTTGGCGCATTCCTGTTTTTATTGTTATTTCAACATTGGCCCTGATTTTTAAAATCAGTTGTGTAAAGTTTAGACATTGAGAGAGTACCTCACCTCGATTTCTTCATCTGTATAGATAACTCATCCGCAGGGACACCCGATTTTCGCGAGAAGATTCCGTGAATAGGTGTATTTCTAAAAATTTTAGCTCATATACAATTTCGTTACAAATATTTTTCGGGAAATCACAGACGTTCCAGTACCGAAGTAACTGAACTCTGACTGATCCAATAATTTATTTTCACAGAGAAACGCGATTAATAACCACAAACAAAAGATGCAGCTGTACACGTGAGTTACCGAAGAATATCTTGCTAGCAGATGTTTCAGCGAAAATTAAATGCCCCTAATAATTCAGTCTTAGTATGTTGTATAGGCTATCACGGTAAAGTGAGCACTTATGAAAGCGCTCTCATTTGGAATAATAATAGATAAATATGTTTCATTTTTGCCTTAGACGTCAACTTCCGAGTGTGGTGGAATATACACGCTGTATGTATTACTTATATGGAAATATTTATTTTAAAACGTTGTTAAATGATAAAAAATAGCCGAAAGGAAAAAGTAGCAAGGGCCTCAAAAGGGCTCATTTTACCGTGAACAGCCTATAACAATGATTATTCCACAAATTTTCAACATTTAAATGTGGAAATGAAGGACCACAATTTTTATATACACAATACAAAATGCATTACTGAGTTCTCTGCCTTACTTTGCTGCAGAAAATTAAAATCACACAAATGTACCAGAAATTAAATATCTCTAGTATAATACATTATTATCCTAACTTAGAGAAAATATTTAAATTATTAAAAATTGGCAGGGATTACAATTTATTCAGCCTTACATGAAATATAGAGGCAAGTTATCTTTCCTTATTTACTCTTTTGGAATAGCATACAATTTATCCTATTCTTGGATTGTCCCAATAGATTTTGAGGAATGTGTATAAAAATATTGAATGGATTCCAACTGCGTTAGCAACGGATTTTAAGAAAGGGAAATAAATATAATTAAGTAAACGAAAATGAAGTAGGTTATAAGTGTGAAATATTATCTTCACGTAATTTTGTACCTGAAAATAAAGAGGAAATATTTTGTGAATATATGACACGTGTTTTACATACTTGAAACCTCAGCGTGAATACCGATTGCAACGGTTACTGTCACAAGGCATATGTCACGAACTCCAGTTGCGGTACTATTTCAAGTATGCTACAGTGAAATTTAACTTCAAATCTTCCTCTATAAATATTGCAGTTAAAGAATATCAAATTTGCTTCCCTCGCCAGATATCTTCCACCACATTTTATTTCGAGGTCACAACCTTGCACCGAACAGCAACAAGAACAAAGCCAGTGGGTGACAAGAGCAAGAGTAAAACATTTGGTTTCCGCCGGGACGTGTTTTAACAAGGACGCGACAGGAACTGCAGACGTCTGGCTGGGCTGAAGTGTGGCGCTCGCCACCAATCACACACTGCGCCAGTAAGAAAGGGTCGTGTCTGCAGTCCATGACGACTGTAGATAAAGCCAATGGCCTTCCACTCTTCGAGCAGGAATGTGTTCGTAGGAATTCGCGAATTCGTCCGAAAGTAGAGCGGGCTTAGCATTTATTTTTATTTTATTTTAGTTCTGCTTTACTTTTATTATTGTACCGCAGTTCGTTGGACACAACCTGTAAAACCGTGAAACCAGTAATAAAATGGAATGAATAATTTGGCAGAGTCGCGAACCACCAAACAAAAAAAAAAAAGGATTCACATTGTGAGAGCAGAAAATACACAATTGACAGGGGCTCGAGTGCCCAATTTTACCAATCATTCGTGAAATAATATGGGTACTAAAAAAAAGTGACTGGTTTTCTGTCTGCACTTCGCCTACGTGTACTACACGGATATGCACTTATATTTTTTTTACCGGAAGGCCTCTTAGTTGTAAACTTCGACTCCCTATAAGGATTACATTTCTACAGCTTGACGCTACTCGCCTCCTTGTGATATGAAGTACAGGGAGTGTCATAGCGTCTGAGTTATTTCTACCAGGCACAGGCTATAAGGTACCTTGAAGGTTGAGGGTAAACTATAAGGTAGTCACTCGGTGTTTCAATTTACTGGGTTATATTGTCTTGAATAATTATGTACATATATTACACCGAGATGTGGTGGTACCTTGCGAGTTGGGGGTCTTAAGGGCTAATTAACGTACTCACTAACTGTTGCCGATGCCAGGGGGGGGGGGACCCTAGGATTCGCGGAGGTTTCGTCGAGTGGCGACTTGATACTTTGCTATTCTTGTAGTTCTGGGTCCGTTGGTGGCAGGTTGAGGTCCGGTGCTTCGGGCGGCCTTTGAGGGACTCTGGTTTCGGTGACGTCTCTCCACGACTGCTGCTCCGGGTTCGCTTCTCGACGTACGCCTCCACGACACGCTTCTTCCTGTAAATTCCCGATCCGACTAACTCCCGCGAACTTCTGATTCAACTGACACCCTCCTTGTTACACAAGTTGGCTTTTAAACTCTCTTGATCTCCCCCCAGATTCACGCACGTGTCTCTCTGGTTGGGGGAAGTGGGGTGGAAGGTGCCGAACAATGACCCACTTTCTGCACATGTCAGGACTCTTGTTGGGGGAGGGGAAGGGAGTGGTGAGGGCCAGCGGCCCCTGCCAAACGCTGTCAGCCCTTCTCCGGCGTCTAACTAGCGTTGGGTTGGCGTAACTTTCGCTTACATCGGCGTTTTCGCGGTGCGTGTCCAAGTCCTCCTGCGTTTTGCTAGGGGAGGGGGAAGACTCGTGGTACAACTGCCAAGCTCTGTCAGCCCTTTTCTTGTGTATCCCGGGTGGGTCGGCGATATTCTAGCCGCTTCCCTCCTTGGCACGTGTCTTAATTTCCTGGTGGGCGAAAATCGCTAGCCTACCTCGGCTTGACCTCGGCACGCGTTAATGACTTATACGTCCTCTCGGGTCGACCTTACCTGGCC
>NQII01001828.1:382111-431567 GCA_002778355.1 Clitarchus hookeri
GGGGGGGTGTCAGCGACGCTTCTACTTACAATATGCGTTACGCGTCAAGCTGATTATCTGCTCTTTGGCGCACGGACTTAGCTGTCATAAAGAGTTGTCTCTGTATGTTACAATTTCTGCAAGTAAAGTTATGTTGCACCGTGGCTGAAAGGTCTGTTTTACCTAGAGAAAATTATATCTGAAACACTACGTAGCCACTGCTAAAGTACATATTCTGCGTGCCACTTACCAAAATTACCAGTGGCAGTGACAGCAAATTACTTTTCTAATAGATTTCTCAGAACCATTAATTTATACTTGTTGGAAACTGCATAATTTTTTACGTAAACGCTCGCCAAAGGTTAGTGGCGAATTATGAACTCTTGTTTAATATCTTATCGTTAGGCATCTTGCAAAAGTTTCGTTATTATTTTCCATCAAGATGGAATTCGCATATTACACACTGGAGATGGCACCGTATAGTAATTGGCAACCGCTTCAATCATACACATTTTTCTTCTGGACTGCACTGTACGGTCACAGAGTAGATAATACACAGAGGCGAAAATGGCGTGGATGTTTCTTTGATGTGGGCACACTCATTCTGTGATTGGCTGAGTGAAGCTCTGGGAACGGACTTTGCTTCTGATTGTCTACTGCGTAATGCAAAATGTTCCATATTGGTAGAGCTACATGTTTATCGCGAAAAGATTTTTACGCAGGGTAGACTTCAACTTGGTAAGTGCACATTTGCAAATTAAAATTTCCGTTGGCTGTTGGCCGCTTTATGTGTGAGAAGACATTGTCTACTCGACTGAGCCAATCAGAATCACGCTGTCCCGACACTGAACATCCGTGAATGGCGGGCTGATACGTAAGACGCGTAGTATAAATTATCTAACCACGAAATAGGTTATGAACTAACGTGTTTTGGAGTACAACTAGTCATGGAATCTGTTCGCGCCGCCATTTATCATCACTGGGACGCTACTCCCTCAGTACGAGGGAAGTACAAGCTCTCGTGAGGGCTATTGTCCTCCCATTTGTATATCAAGTCTCGAGCCTAGGTTGGGGACAGCTAGCCCATCCCGCCTGGCTGTTGATCAAATAGATATACTGTAGCAAGACCAGCAGTCTGTTTTGTTTTAAAGCCCTCTGTGTAGCGCCAGGGGACCTGGTGCCCGTAACTGTTTCCTCTCCTTCCCCGCCTGTGGGGGGAGAGGAAAGTAATGGTTCCTTAAAACAGGAATTTTTAAAGGGGGGGTTTGTTGAAAACCGCCGCGAAGCCCGGAGCACTTCGTGGCGGTTTTAGTTTTATTCAAGCGGAATATAAGCTGAAAGATTGCAGTTGGCTGGAAGTAGGTCGAGGAGGCATGGCCTGCGGATAAGTTACGTTAATAGTTAGTAATGAAATATACTGTAATGTGTTTATGGTTCGGAACCAACAGCAAACAGTAATGGCAATTAATAATTAAATATATGTTCTTGTATGACTGTAATTGTGTGTAGAAGTGTTATGGTGTTGCTCGAGAGAAGAGCGGACATCACAAAGTGGTAGGGAGGAGCCGGGAGCGATTTTTTTTTACTAACCTACTCTAAAACTAAGTGTTATGTGTGAGCCCGCAGCAGGGACGGGAGTTAATTGCGGCTCAGGACTAAGCCCCATACGCCTTCAAGGAAAGGATATCATGCAAGGAGACATGCNACTAACCTACTCTAAAACTAAGTGTTATGTGTGAGCCCGCAGTAGGGACGGGAGTTAATTGCGGCTCAGGACTAAGCCCCATACGCCTTCAAGGAAAGGATATCATGCAAGGAGACATGCATCGCGGCAGAGAGGGATTGGGCTGCCATGGCCAGGTTTCGGCCATGACAACCTCCCTGAGTGTCCTTATAGCTAAACTACTATACTAAGAAGAGAAAGGGGAAAACCGGTATAGACACCGTAAACGCCCTTTCAACAGGAAAGCATTTAAAAATTGTTCCATGCATTAACAGAAAATGCTACAGGAGAAAGATAGGTGGAAGCAATGATATTTATTAGTGGGTGGAGAAAATACTAGTAGAAGGGGCAGGACATCTTTCTTTTCATTTGGCGATGGCTTAACCAGAGTAATGTTTGCACAACACCTCGGTTGAGGGGGAGGGGGAGTGGTGCACGCTGCGGAAGCTAGGCTTAGACTGAGGCGAAAAGCCAGGCGTAACTAGTTTTGTTAAAATGCACGATCTCGCGTCCCGGACCGATCAGAGAACGCGGCCGGCCGGGATGGGTTTTAAAGACTTTGTTTTGTTATTTAGCCGCGGCATTTTAGGTCCTTTTATGTGTTTGCTGGTGTCTGGTTCGTAATTACCGACATCGCTGATATTAGGGTTGGGGCGAAGCTTTATTTTATCATAAAACGTATTATTTTGATTAATTAATTCTTTTCTTTATATACTGTTATTTTAGTGTTGGGTGGAGATAGCAGTTTATCGTGTATCTGGTGGCTTCGCCAATTATTCTAAGATATTTATTCTGAATGATTTGTAAGGGATTTATTTGTGCTCTAGCTGCGTTTCTCAACACTTCATTCCTGTACATGAGGGCTGAGCGGACGTATATTAATTTGTTTAGCCAGTTGCATTTAAGCAGGGAATAAAATTTATTTAGTTTTGCAAATGCTATTTGTTTAGTGGGTTTTAATGTGAACGTCCCAGTGCAGTTTTTTTATATGTATTATCAAGCCTAGATGTTTGGCGGAGTTAGAAAAAGGAACTTCTCTTTCATTATATTTTAATGGTTTAGCCTCATACTTTCGTCTGCGAGTTAATACTAATGCCTGGATTTTCTCTGCATTAATTTTTATCTTCGAACGTTCGTACCACTGGCTGAACTCGCTGAGTTGTAGCTGTATGTATATATGAGCTTAGGGAAGGCCTTTGCCGTGTGCAAAAATTACTGTATCGTCGGCATACACTTGAACTGAACAATGAGAGTGTGGGATGGCAGCTGTAAATATATTGTATAGAAATGGCGAAAGTGCAGAGCTTTGTGGTACTCCTGCGGTGAGCTGGCGGGTAGAGGAGTTGCAATTGTCAATGCTGATGTAAAATTTCCTGTTAAAAAAAAAGTAGTTGCTAAGGAGATGTATGTAACAGTCTGGGAAACAGAAATTTATTACTTTTTGCAAAAGGCCTTTAATCCAAACTTTGTCAAATGCCTTCGCTACGTCTAGGAAATCTGCTAAGGTGAATTTATGCTCTANGTAGTTGCTAAGGAGATGTATGTAACAGTCTGGGAAACAGAAATTTATTACTTTTTACAAAAGGCCTTTAATCCAAACTTTGTCAAATGCCTTCGCTACGTCTAGGAAATCTGCTAAGGTGAATTTATGCTCTAGAAAGGCTGTAGTTGTATCTGTTGCAAACTTTGTAACTGAATGAACTGTGGAATCTTGTGCTTTGAAAACATATTGAATATCCGGAATAATGCCACTAATTTTGGCGTATCATTAGCATCATAATTTAAATATGAATCTATTTTAGTTATTTGACATTGTTCATAAACATAAGCATTATTAGGAAAAGAAAGTCCATCACCTGTATCAATAACAAATTCAATCCTAGAAATGTAAATTATTAAATTTCCTATACTTAGCAGCACTTTCTTGAATATCTTACTCAAAGAGCTGAGCAGTGAAATCGGCCACCGGTTTTGTGGGTGGGAATGGTTTTTCCCGGGTTTGGGTAGTGTAATTACTATTGCAATTTCCAGTCTGTGGGGTGGTATTTATATTTTAGTATTGCGTTAAAAATGTCTATTATAAAACACAGTACTGGGTAAGGTAAATTTTTGAGATTTTGGTATTTTATTGTGTCTGGCCCCGGTACATTGCTTCTGCTTTGTCCACTGGGTTGTACTTTAGTCCGAATGCTGTGATTATTGGTAGAGACTGGGTTTTCCTTTCAATTCCTCTTAGTATGCAGGAGGTGTTCCAGAAATTTTGCGGGTTATCTGCGCGCTTGGTGACAAATGTTTCCCATTTATTTATACGAATATTATTTATTTCTGATATGAGTTTCTTCTTTAGTTGGTAGTACTTAGTTTTAAATTCCTGTGTTCTAAGCAGCTGGCAATCATGTCTAGCCTGTCTTTATTCTATTAGGAGGATATCTATTTCCGGAAAGTTTTGACGCAGAAATTCCCTTCTATTTAAAAATTTTGTATTATTACTAAGTCCTGCATTTATGGATTAATGGTTGTATTTAGCAATTCTATGGTTGGATCCATTTCGTCCTGGGATGTGATTGGGATGTTTTGATGGTCAAAAGTTTCATCTAGTTCTATTTTAAAAGCCTGCTGGTCAGTTACTGGAGTTTCAGCAAGAATGGGGTTTGGGTGTTTTAAAGTGTATGCGTCTATATGGCAAAGTACTGGCAAGTGATCTGAATATAGTTCGTGTAGCAATTACATCTTAATATCTGGGTAGTTTATATTAGTTATTAGCAAGTCCATTGTGATGGGGTGATGCCTTGAAACTGGGGAATAATGTGTGGGTTGGTTTGGGGCTTATATTATTTATGATGTTCCTTGTGCGTGGGAAAAGAGAGCTTGCCTGCTGGCCTATTCTCGGCGCAGTGTCAGTGAGTATGTCTAGCATTAAAATCACCTGCTATGATGAAGGCATATGGCTGGTTGGTAATTATGTCTAGGTCTTCTTGTGTGAGTGGTTTACTAGGGGGGATGGGACACAAACAGACATTATAGTTTTGTGGCCTGACGCGGTATTAATGTTTATTGATGTGGATTGTATATTCTCACAGTCCGGGTCTTTATTTATGTGGTGTTGCAGTTTATTATGGACTAGGATTAATGTGCCCCCGCCTCTAGTTATCGTGTATTTCAGTAGGTTATGTAATTTTTTATTGTGAACCGTTTAGTTCGTTTTAGCTTGGTTTCCTGAATACGAGCCGACACACTCTCGAGCTCGTATAGCTGTTGAAAAACGCCATTGTAGGTTACCAGACGCTGATTGTCGAACTGCGTTCCGACACGTTGTTGGTCATTTGACGCGTCTCGAGTTCGTGGTATAATCGCCTGTTTCGCTTTTTATTCTCAAGTATTCTGTGATCCATGGTGAAACTGGCTACGTAGCAATTAACAAATAAATAGCTCAGACTCCAGTTTACAAAGGACTGAGGAGTCGGTTTCACAGGTCACTGAACCCAAGACATTTTTATGTCCTTGGTTAACGCGTTTTGAAACCCACCAAGAAAAAATTAAACTGAATTAGTTCCGTGTTTTTCAACATTTCTCAGGCTGGTAACATTTCGCAAAATCGTTTCTAAACATGATATACTGGAAAACACTGTTTACATTTTTTTGTTGGCAATAATAATAAAGAGGTGAAACAGCTGATTATGCCGCTAACTCCAGCGGTACACGTCAGAAAAATTGCATCACTGGCCAGTAAAATGTTGGAACGCCGTTCGTCAACCAAACCTCGCGACCCAGCCAATAGGTAGAGACCCGGAAATTTCACAGGTACAATCGGCAACAAGCTAGACTCCACAATCCTTTGTGTATTTGAGCTTCAGTTAGTTGTTCATTGGTTGTTTATCCAGTTCAAGTACTGGCCAGGTAGCACGGGATTCGGTCCTTGTATTCTCTACACGTTCATTATTGGTTGAAAGTCATCCGGGGCATTCTTAACAAACTGCGGTCCAATAGAAACGACGCTCTATGGTAAATGCGGATAAAGTTTAACTTGCCCTTAAATGAACTCGCGAAATTTCCTGGTCTCTACCAACAGGTAGGGCCAGTGACTATTCGCGTAAGAATCTAAGCACACAGCAGACTCTTCAATACTATATACACACCTCAGCTGTTGTTATACCTCCATTGACTGCTGGTGCCGTGTCCGTATTTTACCAAGCTACTCAGGACTAAGTAACTCCGACACTGAACTTTCGTGATTCGTGCGCAAACGGTTAACACGGGCCAGAACATTTTTTAGCCAATCAAAGAAGCTGGACGACCCTACAGCGCTTTGGACTGTATCTTGTCTCTAAATGTGTTCGCGAAATATGATTGCCCCTACCAATAGGGAATCTTTTGCTGAGCCTTGCGCTTCCTATCATAGAATAACTGTGCCAACATCGAAGAAACCACCACTCTATTTCGTCTCTCTTAACTTATCTACTCTGTGATACGAGCTCTGTAGCGTAGTGAAATTGCTGATACTTGGCATACTTGTGAACAGCGATAACCTAGTGAAGTGAGACAACAGTAATTAAATTACAAAGTATATCAGCTGATCCGTTTCTAACTTTCACTCGCGGTTATACTTAGTAATGTAATTCAAGGGTACATAATAATTCTCTTCTTGTGAAGAAAGACATGATTTTACGTAGAGCAAATCTTCTTCTCTGTTTGCAATTTTAAAAGTATAAATAACACTTAAGTGAAATTACTAATCAATTACCGAAAATAGACTATTAAATAAAGCGGTAGTACCAAAGGGTAGTATCATTTATGTTTAAAGCAAAGTTTCGATCCAAGGCACTTATAATATCTTTACAGATTAAAATTAAATTTAATGATAAACTTTGAATAAAAATACGTTTACTTAATATATTTTATACAAAATACCGACACTTTCATCTCGTTAAAGAATGCTAATGAAAAAGGAAAACACGTCTTACGCCGTCATTCCACGACAGGGCAACGAACAACACCGCAAGATATTGATTCTTTGTTAACTTGACTGAATCACAAGTTTGTAACCTATTCTTAGATAACTTTAAATAACTTATTTGAGTTTTAGAGTCAATACATCGGTTGTCTGTATATATTACGGATGCATGAAGGAGTGTTAGTGGATTTACTTACTTCACCGGAAAGAGTGGGCCCTAGTAGTTCATCACAACATTAATTGCAGAACTTATAGCAAAACTATTGCAGAAACCGACAAGATTGTCATAGAAACACCATTCAAGTTGTATATGAATGTGTTAATGTATACAAGTTTATAACACACGCACGTAACACGATAAATATTTCCCTACAACGTATTTTTTGAACGTAAAATTAATGAATTAATACAACGATTCACATCACTATTAATCTGTATATCTATTGTCTGTATGTTTATTGGTTTGGATGGATATTTTAAAAAGTACATTGTGCAGAAAAAGGCGAAATATTTGACAGTGTTAAAATATATTTACATTTTTCTCTCATACAACTTAAATTGTCTTACGATTTTTACTGTTTGGCTGGTTCCCCCTCCGTGCGTGTTGGTTAAAAATTAGCGTCAAATCAAACTACAGAATAGGCCAGCATGACCATTAAAATGAAAGCCACCCTGCTCCCTTTTTTTCTCATTGTTTCTCTTCTGGTGTTACCAAACACACTTTTAATAAATATTATCCTTTCCCATCGTCTGTTGTAGTAGGTCGCGGCGCAGCGCCCGGAGCGGACGGGTGTCGAGAGGAAGAACCGCAACTCCGTGCCCCAGCTTAGTTCTACTCGCTGCTGTGCGCTTGCTGAGTGCCAGCACAAACGCCGCCGTTTATCATCACTGGGACGCTACTCCCTCGGCGCGGGGGAAGCACAAGCTCTTAGGAGGGTTCTTGTTCTCCCATTTACACATCATGTCTCGAGCCCAGGTTGGGGACAGCTAGCCCATCCCGCCTGGCTGTAGATCAAATTGATATGCTGTGGCAAGACCAGCAGTTTGTTTTGTTTTTAGGTCCCCTGTGTAGCGTCAGGGGACCTGGTACCCAAAACTGTTTCCTATCCTTCCCTGCCTGCGGTGGGAGAGGAGAGGAATGGTTCCTTAAACCCGGAATTTTGAAATGCAGGGCTGGTTGAGAACCACCGCGAAGCCCGGAGCACTTCTTTGCGGCTTTGCCAGCAGAAACGAGCGCAACCAGCTATTTTGAGAGCATTGAATTAGGTTACCTAGGGTTAGCTGGCTATTAAATTCCAGTCGGGCCACACAAGCCTAGTCTGCTCCCGGTAAAGGAGAACTGTCAGCGAGTGTGATTTTGGACGGAACAATTTTATAGTGCAGGTTATCTTTACACTTTTCCAGGAAGAAAGAAGCGTGCGTATCCGGCCATTTGATGGCTCGCAGGACAGCAAAGGAGGAGAGGCCAGATAACAAACCGCACACCTCTCCAGCCAGCCGCCGATAAGTAATAACGGGCGCGAAGCGAGCCGCGAGGCTCGCGGTGCTGCCAACTGCGACCAACTGGGCGAAGCCGAACGCAGTCTTCCGCTCCCTGAAAGCGACGACGAGTTCGTGCTATCTAACAACTGTAACACCCCCAAGAAAACTCGGGGTAGAAGCGTGGCACGCAAGAAACCTTGTGTTATAACATGTCGACGTGTGCAGACATCAGTCTGGCTAACGAAAAAGCGAAATGCCCAGGCACTCCACAACAGCACAGACGAGCCAAGGCAGATATAGTAGAAGAGATAAAACGCCGGCGACTTAGCTTGTAAATGAAAACGCGCGGACAAACACGCGTAAAGCCGCTATCCACAACATCAGTGGGCGACAAGGCACACGTGGGGATACGCAGAGCTGCCAACAGCAGTCGGGAACCAATTTATCCACCTCCCCTCCTCACTGCCCTGCCTCACTTAGTTACGAGTCGCAAAACGAGAAAATTGGCATCAAAACCTGGCCACAAGAAGCCGACCAACCACCCGTGGGAACACGCGGGGAGTCCATACAAACGAATGCTTTAGTTTTTGACGCGGTCGCCCTGTCAAAAACTAGAATTCACAATGGGTTTGCACGAATTTCCCCCTCCCCACCTCGGATCACCCTCTGGACTCACAGCTCGCTCCGATGCGCGGAGGACAGTGTGCCGCGGAAAAGTACGATAACGCGGTGGACCAGATGGATGTCGCTCAGGCCCCAGCGGACAACTCCAGCACCCCTGAGGGGGAAATACTGCGCCCAAGAGAATGCTGAAACCTCGTCCCACAATGGTGTTCCACTACTTAGAACACTCCTACCACGTGCTGTGTCAAGCCCTGGAGAGAGAGAGAGAGAGAGAGAGAGAGAGAGAGAGGGCCTGGATTCCAAAGTCAGTAACACGCGCTCCTGCAGCCGCGGGACGAGAAGCCGGCCATGTTCGTAGTGACGAACATCCCCTCCAACACAACCCCTGGAACCATAATGGAAAATTCGAAAACAACAGGGAGTTTATCCTCAGTGTCACAAACATGAGGAACTTCGACACCCAATGGATATGCACAAAGACAATGTACAACATTACAGTCATGCTATTTACGACGTGCAATGCATATTATATGTCGGCGTGAGCATTGAGTATTACCGCGCCCTAAACCAAGTCCCAAAGTGTGGCAACTGCAAGTAACTGCATGCTGCAAGGATGAAGCCTATGAACAAAGCCAAGGCCGCAGAGAACAGAGCACCCCGCCCAGGCCTGCCAACCCCTTGCCCAGGACTTAAAACAAGCCCGTCAAACCGCAGGCCAATAAGCAAGGACAGGTTACTGTTAAACACGACAGAGTCGTGGTTTTATTTGTTAACGGGGCGCTCTTAGCCGCGAGGCCATACCGCACCCCGGCCTCCCAGTAGGCGGGGAAGAGGGATCACGCCCTCTCATCGCAGACATGACCAGCGCTTTCTGAATTGACCAAACCCGTTTGCCCCGACCTGTACACAGGCCGCACCAGGCAGAGCCCCGATCTGATATTGCAGATCGCACAGAGCATAATAAGCAAGGACAGAAGAAAACTGGTAAAGTGACATATGCCATTGTTAACAGCAACGAGGCCATGGATACGAGCCCATTTGCCACTGAGAATAGTCCGCGCCAAGAAAGCGCAATAAACACTCCGCGGTAGGGGGAATGCTAACCAAGAGCGGCAGGAAATATTGCAGCCCACGGCTAGCCAAGTAGAGGTCACCCCAATCTCCGCTCCCCAGATGCACCCCCCCCCCTAGTGATAGTAAAGGTACACCAGTAAGCAACAGCACAGCAGTTACCAACCAACCCGTACAGATCCTGGAAGGGAATGCAGCCATGGCCACAGGGGTGGCCTCCAGCAGAGCGCAAACCAAATCCTATCCATCCCCACAAACATCCCGTCAGGCGCAGCCCTAGTAGAGTACACAAACCAAAAACTTCACACTATCACAAGCCAGGAGTAAATTATTATGGACACACTCCCCTACCCCTCTGAGCATTCAGACAGTAAATTAGAATTTGACGCCATGGATACCGACACAACTGCCCGAGTGGAGATCGGCTCGGAAAAATTGTAAGAAGTATGTAAGCGAAACAACAAACGCCAGGCTCAATTGAATGCTCAAATGGAGAAAGAAACACTGGCTGAGTCCATAACATTGAAACGCGCTCGCGGAGTTCAACAGGAAGCTGTTGTACCGCAAGTACCGGTTTCGAAACGGTTTTCAGTCCTGCGGGAACAACAAAACTCCCAGCACAACCCTGGTCCTTCAGGCACACAAACAAACACTCGAAACTAGCCGCGAATTGCCAAAAAACAACCAACCTTCAGACTGGTAGTCAGAGACATATCATACTACAACCTACTTATTCCCGACCACCATGGTATACACGTGATAGGCCTCACAATGTCAAGTGCTCGCAATTGCTTGCATATAATTGCGGCCAACGGGCAAAAATACACCGCGGCAAAAAACCTATTGAAGTCACTAGACATCCCGTATTTTACATTCAGCACGATCACGGAGTCGCCACAAAAAGCGACTGCACTGTCCTGGATGTATACCAGTTCCATTCACGCATAATCAACCCCGCCAACTTAACAGACATCTGGCTTGAAAAACAAAATCTTTTCTGCGTGACAGCCGTGAAAAACTACACAATTCCACCTCTCTTATATATTAACCGGCTTAACATGACCGTCGTCCACACGAGACTCTACAGGAAATGGCTGTCCGACGTAACCCAGTGCCGCGACTGCAACGCCCTGGACCACACTCGCAACTTCTGGAAACTGCACCCAATCTTCCCTCACTGCGACGGACCACACAACCTTGATGGCTCCCCGCAAACAAACAAACCCAAATCCACAATGCTGTAATTGCGGGGGACGCCTTTTGGAAACTTCAAAACAGTGCCCCAAGGTCCTTTAAATTGCCCAGCGTCGGCAGGCCTCAGCCGAGCGCAAACTAACATCCAGGGCGCAAACACGCATGGTGGCACCTACTGCCTCCCCCCCTCCCGGCAGTTCGCGACTTGTCTCAATACACTAAAATCCTGGACGCCAGAAATCTTACACAGTCACACTCCTATGCACATGCCCTCAAGGGTCCCTACAAAACAATAACAGTACCAGTTCAAACACCTGTTGCGCCCCACACACAGTTTCAGGGAGCTGCGCCCCCCACCCCCTTCGCCAAACCATCGCCACCAACACAAACCTCCACGAACCGTAACCCCGACTACGAGTATATAGAATCAACTTCTATAAATATTAATACAAATCATGGCCACTTAACAGTCACCTCAGCATATCTCTCCTCAACTAAAAAAGTAATAACAGCAGACCTAGATAAAATAACCAATCAACATTATCTATATCTTATTGCAGGAAATCTAAATTCAAAACATACTGAATGGCATCGCACAGTAAATAACAAAAAAATGCAGATTCTTTCTTTTGCACTCTCAATCCAATAACTATTCAATTTGCGCCCCGGACCGACGCCCACACTTCACGTCTCAAAGTTAATATCAACCTGGTGTACTAGATATTCTGTTGACAAATATCTCCAACCCAGTGCTCGAATTGCGTCCCTTGGATGAATTAGACTCCGATCACTTGCCCGTTTTTTTTTTTAACTATCACCAGTTTAGTAAAACATCCAGACGCAATACTTAGTACATTTCCGCAAACAAACTGGGATAACTTTAAACCATCTATAGAGGAAATATTCACAATAAACTAAATATAAATTTAAAATAAAAAGGACGCAGACCCAGCTTTAGAACTATTGCCAAACACCATTAAGAAGTAATTACAGAAAAATGCTACTTTCCTCAACAGACCCCAATTTTTGCAGCAAAATTTCCCGAAAATAGATTTCTTATTAGCAGAAAAAGATACGCTAGACATATGTACCAAAAACATATAACTGATCTTTTAAAATCAGAAAAATAATAAACTTTAAAAAAGAACTTAAAAACAAGTTCGAAAAATTGAGAATCACAAAATGGGAGACATTTGTTACAGAGCTTTCTGACAATATTGAAAACATCTGGCGAATTTCAAAAATACAAATACAATACTTAAAATACAAATACTTCTTCTCAAACTGGAAAAGGGCAAAAATAATAACAATTCCTAAACCAGGAAAAGACCCTTAACTACCCCAAAAACCGTCGCTCGAAATCACTTCTCAGCTCACTTAGCAAAATATTTGAAAAATTACTGCTGGTAAGCTCAAGTAAAGAAAATAATCCCTGACTTGCAGTTTGGTTTTAAGGCAGAACTTTGCACTACACATGAACTCGCTAATTGTGTTAATGAAACAGTAGCAGCAAATAATGGACTAAAATATACAATATCAGTTTTTCTGGATATAGCTAAAGCCTTCTACAAAATGTGGATACCTGTCATATTGTAAGATAACTCCTTGGCGATCTTTATCACAGTACAAAATGCTGAAGGTGTCGGCAAACACGGTCGTGATTCCAACCTTACACGTTCTCGCATGTTCCACTAAACCGCAATGGACACACGGTACGTATTCTACACTGCCTGCAATACTTTAGCGTTAAGCACACGCGATCAAAATAAATTCCTGAAATAATAGCTTTTGCAAGACCCGAACGTTCGACACAATTGACATTGAGAGGCGGGATGTTTATCTCACTGAGTTTAAGCGAGACACGTGCGGTTTTTTTTGCGCGGAAAGTAACAGGGGTGTTACAAACTGCAGTGACTTTCCTTTCTGGCAGTGCCTCCACGCATGCGTCCAAACATCAGCACTGGCTATACCATTAAAACAACGTGGAAAATTGAAACAATGTAAAGATTAAAATAACGAAATATCAATAATATTAAATACTTTTCGGCTCAAACTTTATTTTCGTGAGAAATTGCAGTTAAGTTGTACATACTATAGAAGCGCCTCCGTAACTTAGGACTTGGGAGCTCTGCCAATGTCGGGCCACTTCTCCCCGGGAAAGGAAACCATTGGACGAAGGTGGAACGGCAGCTGCGAGAGAGTGCCTGCAGATTCGTTTTCCCGCCTGCCAGCTACCTGTGGTTGGTGCTTTGCAATTGTTCCGTCTCTCTATTTTATTTGGGTAGGCGAAGCCAAGTCCGTTATTAGGCCGGCACAACTATAGATGATGTAATTTTCATATAGTAAAACATTTTCAATTGCATAGCTTTTATTCGCTGAGAATATTTTAATTGTTTGAAATATCTTAACATTTAAGTGTTAAAATTCTTTAAGATTTCTTACTTTTTTTTTAAGTACTTTAGTTTTTCTCATTCTCCTGATTAAACCTCTGCACAATTCTATGTTACTCACTCCGCACTTAGCAGGATGATTCTGCCGAGTATGTCGTTACGTGCACGAAAGTGAAACGCCTAAATGTGCAAGAATGCGGATGATCTCCCAGAAATAAAGTAGTAGTCATTTTCCCATTTAACAACAAAAAGTTTATGACACTGTTAAAATAAATGGCCCATATACGGGGGGCCACAGTAGCTTAGAGGCTAGACTGCTTGTCTCCCACCAAGGCGAACCGGTTTCAATCCTCGGCCGGGTCAGCCCCAGATTTTCGCAAGTGGGAATCGTCCCGGACGACGCTGGTCAGCGGGTTTTCTCGGGGATCTCCCGCTTGTATCCCCCACCGTTGCATTCCGGCACTGCTCCATTCTCATCTCATTTCACCCTCTTTGGCTCTCAAGACTTCGTTGTTAAGAGAAGCTCAAATCTTTCACCTCAATCCATATGCATCGCAGATAGATAAAATTGCATGTACCTATGAAACAGCATTTTGAATCCTCCAGTTTTTAATATTTCCTGGGAACGAACTCTTGGCCACAAGTTTTTGGGCTAATAGGCGTTTCCTTGTATAATTACAACGCACACGCGTGGGTCTGTGTGTGTGTGCGTGTGTGTGTGTGTATATATATATATATATATATATATATATATATATATATATATATGAAGTTGGAGTGAGCAAGCTGCTACTACACAGTGATATCCTTAGCCACGGACCGCGGACACCAATAATTTGAAACTGTTGCGCACTGAAAATGCTAGATATGATCCTGAGGCCGAGAAGGGAAAGTTCCACACCTGAGAAGTCTCCAACCTGCAAAATCGGCAAATATTTTTTACCATAACAAACGTCGTCCCTACGTAGTTTAAAGGGAAGAATAAAGTAAAGCTTGTTTTTTTTATTCGTGATGACTGTGCCACTGGAGATTTGTCATAAATAGTCATATTTTTCCTTATTTGTATTAAACATTTTAAATCATAACACACGCTACAGTTTAACTGAAGACTGCGGATATTCAAGTACTCCGTTCAAGAGTACAGACTTAACTGTGAGATGGAGTTGATGTGTACATGCTGAATTACCGCGCAATAACCCTTCAATTTATGAAATTGTAAATAAGACCGTGAAAAAATGTACTTGATATGTGTCCATTTTCCTGTTAAATGGTAATATTCTGCTTTATCGCAAGCTAGACTTTAGTATTTTACGTGCGCATATGCAAGTTTGCTTCTGTTATTGGCCGCTTGTCTTTGTGAGGTGACATTCCATCACTTGATTAGGTCAGACATTATTAAGTTGCTGGTACACGTAATGTCACGTGATAATTAAAATAACCCGATCATGAAAATAGATTTCAGTTAAAATGACTTAAAATACGAGGTATAAAATCTTTTTGCGAAAATAAAGTTTCCCTAACATTACTAATTCAGATGTTATTTTGACCGTTTATATAATGTTGTGTCTGTCAGTTTAACGCCTTGCTAAAGGTTACTAAACAATTCGTAATTATACAGCGCATTATAATAACTTAACCGCACTATAACGCAGGTTTACTGTGTTATAAGCAACAAATCTTCGTTACGTCATAGGAACCTTACGTAATCAATAGGTATTGGGGCCGCGGTGGTGTAGTGGTTAGACTACTCGCCTTCCACCAAGGTGAACCGGGTTCGATTCCCAGAGGGGTCGCACCAGGATTTTCCTATGTGGGAATCGTGCCGGACGATGTTGTTGGTCGGCGGGTTTCCTCGGGGATCTCCCGTTTCCCCCGTCCTTCCATTCCGGCGCTGCTCCATACTCACCTCGCTTCACCCTCATCGGGTCTCAAGACCTCAATGTTAAGAGCCTCCCAAATCTCTTCACTCGCTCACTCAATAGGTATTTGCAAAATTCGCGTTATTTTGTCGCTACAGACTAAACTTTAAGATAGTGTACGCTCATTTGTCTTCGGTCATTGGCCGACAACTTGTGAGACACGTCCCAGGGACGCTTTAACCCAATAGCAAACACTTAACTGTTGGATACCCAATCTCCAGTTAAGCGCTCACAGAAGTAAGTGATGCCGTATAGTTGCCAGTAAACAATGAAATCACGAATTGCGCTCAAGAGGATATGGGACAGTGAGGTATAGCATATTACTAAAAAAGGGCGGATTTTTCAGGTCTCTAGTAATCACTTACAATGAGATTTTTGGTTAACCGACATCATCTACGTTTACTTCCTGGTGTTGCAGCAAAGAGCACTTCACCAAGACGAACAGCAAGTTATAAAATTATGTTATCCAAAGATATCTATAAGAAGACAGGCATTAATTTTTGATAAATTTGAGGTGTTGTTTGCGGTATGTAAATAAAACATTTGAAAAAAAAAATATTTGGAAGACAACCTGAAGCAGTGTTTCTATGTGAATAATAATAACAATAATCATTATTAGGGCCACCTGTTTTTTGCTATATGATGCACGTGGAGGCTAGACCTCAATATACTATGTGCACATTTGCAGTCTTCATTTAACAATAGTAGTATGATTTTGTAGGTTTGGGGACAATAGCATCTGGCAGAGGTCCAGAGGGCGACTGACCTTTGACCTTGACCTTTGACCTCCATCTAGCAGGTACTTCATGCTCTGTCATTCCATGCCACCATCTTGGAATTTTTCAGTTAAAGCTCTGTCATTTCACGTTGGTACCCCCTGCCCTGCCATTGCTACATGGCACATGTAAGAAGACCAAAGGACTAGCTCAAAAATTTTTCGCGGTTTTCCATCATCTCTGGGCATGCCTAATAAACGGAACCGTCACGCCTTTCTACTTTTGTATAATTATATATTCTGTAATATTCTCTATAATATACATGCTCTATAGAGCAGGGAAATGTGTCCAACATAAAAGGTCCCTTACTGGCTGGAAATGCCATGTGTCGTTGAGACAATACCTTGACGGCATTTAACATGAACCTTAATACTCTCATTTCCATATTAAAACTAATAAAAGTTTTACTGTAACCGTGAAAACAGTGGCACATATTTAAATCCTGTTTCGTAATCCGTATTTAAATAACTGTCCCTCACAAAAAAAGTTTGAAAATTATTTAAAAGGCTTGACACAAAATACGTGGAAAACAACGCTTGAAAGTAATTAAAAATACAGCAATGGCTACAGACAAGAAACATTCGCAAACCTAATCGCATATAAGATTGACTTTCATTTATACCTAGGCGATATCAACTACTTACTGGATGCATGCCGCAACTCTGGGAGAAGTTGACTGGTCTTTCATTTTGTGACATTTTTCTTGTTGGCTGAAAGTTTTCCAGGAGGTGTCATATAAGGCGTGGAACAATTGCGAACGTAATGTAATTGTTAGAATTCTAGCTTGTCACCAAATGAGACCGCAAGAAATTCCTGTCTCTAAATATGGTTCGCGTGTACCGGCCACTTACGTTCATAAGCAGCTGTTTCAAATAACGCCACTATTGACAGTGCCATAAACATGGGACGTTACACATAAATTGATTTAATAATGTAGATTGTAAACAGCAGGTGACAGCTTCCAATAAAGGAGGCGTCTCACATGGTGAGATACGCCACTCGTTGGAGACTCTATTCCAGAGTCCCATAAACAACCTGCTTTCAGTAGAGCCCCGAGTTTTTCACATATTTATTTGGCAGCGGGCTAGACTTGACAGTCCTCTGTACACTCGAAACACTATCGTTTGCTTATTGGTTGCTGCTATCATGTGAGACCTTTGTACAGCACTGTTCAACGCTCACTGGAACTACTGCTTCCTGCGTACTACTGGTTCGCAGTTGAACGGCGCTTATCTAAAGAACTGCCATTCAATCACAATTGAAGAAGAAAATACTAAATGTTTGAAGTCTACCTCGGCACCGAACGAATTCGTGAAATACTCGGGGCTCTAGCTGTCAGTAACATCACACGCAAACACATGCTTATTGGTGCTGACATATGGCAGAGCGTTATACCGACGTTTGTACAGTTCCAAACAAAATATTTTGCTTATTGCAAAGTCAAAAATTTAATATTTATCCGGTAGGGATAACAACATGATTGTTGGCCCCGATAAGAAAGAGATCGTGATACTAATGCAGATGCAGCTCCAAACAAAGAAAGTTCAGTTCGTTGTTCCGCTTAAATTAGATCATTGTGATCGGTTCCATTTCACAGGAAATGGATTGACGCACACGGTGGCCTTCAAAACAACATACACAGCTAGCATATTTTATTTTATCATTGGCTGCATCTCCACGGAAAGCAAGAGATCTGTTACCGCATTTGATCAGGCCACTCATAATTCGGTCACTTCGCGCCCAACTATTGAAACCCTCCCAAAATATAGTTCAACCAGTCAAAAACCACGAACTTTCCTACAGCTCTGTGAAGTTGATATTATCTCGAAATATATTTGTGAAACATCGCCATAGAATGGGTATTAAACCAGAAGCGACATAACGTGGCGATAGCTTTGAGTCCTTCGGTTGCTACGCAAAGACTGTGGGGAAGGGCCTTGTGCCTGAATGACTGTTGGATTGGAGAGGAGATATCTGGTGGCTCTTAATATCGAGGTCTTGAGAGCAGATGAGGGTGAAGTGAAGTGAGTGTGAAGCGGTGCCGTAATGCGAGGGAGGGAGAAACTGAAGATTCCCGAGAAAACACGCCGATCAGTGGAATCGTCTGGCACGATTCACACATGCGAAAATCCGGGAGCGATCTCACCGGGAATCGAACCCGGTTTGCCTAGGTCGGAGGCGAGTAGCATAGCCACTACACCTACGTAGCCCCTGAATGACTGTTGCATGCCGTGAAAGTTTCCTTATTGATAAGGACACGTGAATTCGCGAAAATATTTCATGACTAGCTGAATCTCAAAATACTTAAGCTTATATCGGTTTCGCGGTTATGCAATTATATTCGGTACGCGTCTTACGTGTCCGCCAGGAATCGCAGATGCTTATTATAAGAATACGTTAATTCTTATTGTCTCAGCCCAGTTAGATAATTTTCCCAAAAAGGCACACAACCAATAATAAAGACATGCGAAATTCCCGTTATTTTTTCATAGTAGACTAAACGCTATATAGGTGTTCGTTTGTCTTCTGCTATTGGCTCACGATTTGTGTGGCGTATCTCGAACTTTCTGGAACCGGCAGTAGATGTTAAACGACAGATTTACCGATACTTGCATCGAGGTCACAAAGATAAATGACTTTGTTAAAATAACTAGTGATGAACTTGTGGACTGGTTTCACGTGTATGTATACGGCAGCGAAGTCTAGCATTTTAGCAAAGTGATATTTCGGATTTTGCGGGTGTCAACCAATGGCCGGTGGGAAGCTGCACTATGAGTTGACGTAGGTTATTTAATTATAGTTTTCACATAAACATATTGGTTTAGTTGCCTTCTGACGAGTTTATATCCTGGCAGTAACTGGCGAGCGACGTTCCGCCATGATGTTGGCCAGTGAAGACAGATTAGTGCGCTGTTAAAAATTCCTTATATTTACGTGAACTTGAGGGTCTTCTATCGTAGACTTCTTGCGCTAACAGAACAGATGGACACATGTAAGACTAGAGAGTGTAAAAACCTACATTTGAAAAACCGATTCTGTAACATTTGGTTTTATTGCAAATAGTGTTTTAAGTCTTGCTTGCATATGCCTTCAAGCGGCACTGAAAACTTTCAACCATAAATATTACTTGACTTTGTGCTATTTTTACTAATTTGAATGAATTTCAACTCATTTGTTAGTTTCAAGTAGCGGCCATACGGAGTGCTCTACGCTCTAAAACTGCAGTGTGATAGGCCAAGTAAGAAATATGGCGCGAACCCGCCACAGAAAATAGGACAAATCCTGTTATAGGCTGTTCACGGTTAACTGAGCTCTTTTAAAAGACATGTTTAGGATCTACTTTTGCTCTAATTTTGTATTATTCCGCTGCATGTAACATTAACATTGCCATGGGCCCTATTACTTTATTCGTGTGTCGTCCAAGTGGGAAAATGTAATTTCTAGGAAAGTAAATGTTTTAATAAGATGCAAATTCGTGCTCTTATATGTTTAAAAAAGGAAAAATTCACTTCAATAGACATGAATTTACATATCACTCTCAGTACAATGCCAAGTCTCAGAATTATTTTTTATTTATTCTTTGTCAACTTTACTAGAAGACTGAATGCCAGTGTGAAGTGTAGTATATATGAAGCAATGGGCCGTGAATGTTTCCAAAGGTTGAAATCAAAAGTGCTCACTCTACCGTGAACAACCGTTACCAAGCCTGAGGGTCTACTCTCTAACTTCCGGCAGTTCACGTCACAAGTGTGCACATGCAGAATATCTTCAACGCCACTGTAAACTTGGTACTCACTATACAACGTTGTTAATTAATTATTTTCAGAGTAATGTAAAATGGAAGTGTATGTGGCAACACAGGGTTAAGGCATTAACGTCGCTGTATTTTTTCCGGTGCATGACCGCAAATATTAACCGACGTGTTTTTTTATCGAGCAAGCAATACAATACAACATTTAAAAAACATACCGTGCCTATCCAATTTTCTTCAAAAAAATTTAGCTATGAAAAATGCCATGTGTTTGTTTGAGCCAAGTAACACACTGCCCGTTTACAATTAAAACATACCCCCGAAACTTCATTACAGGAAATAATTTTAAGTAAAATAAATTTCATTATAAATTAATAAGTCAACGCGTACCCGTAAATACTACTGAACGTCGAAGAACTTCAACAATATCGAACCTTCCGAAGTGCAGGTTTATTATATGTATAGGGTTATTCAACTATGATGTTCACCCCAAATATCTTCCGAGCAGCTGAAGGTATCAAAATTTTGATTTCGAGTTGTAAATGGCACTAAGGGTGTCATAATACACTGTCTATGTATGTTCAGAGATGTAATTTTATTAATTACTTAGATAATGGTATGAACTTTGGTTTATAAAATGCCAATGTACTAATTTCTTCCAATAGCATGATATGGAAATAAGCGGCGAGTTCAGTGAGGTGATTATTTTGAAAATCCGACGAGCACTTTTTGAGATATATGGGAGATGATACCTGCACCCGAAGGAAAATTTTATATTTACTCCATCCTGCGTGTAAATTTTTTCGCGAAAAATACGTGGCTTTACCTATAGATTAGACATGATCTATCATAATTTTATACACATTTCATAATTTGCTGCTGAAAACGAAAGGAAATAAGGTCATTTTAAACGTTCGTTAAGTACGTTTCAAAACCTTTCTGCTTCTTGCTGCTGTTGCCATGTGAGACTTAACCTCATTCGCTAGAAATATCAGCAATTTTACAAAAAAAAAAAGTCTTAACAATTTTAATTACCAACGCTAAGTTAACAAAGGCAGAATGCAAGGTAGGATGAGCAAACTTCACCGTAAATTGTTTATGAAATATTCAACGTCAGTAGTTCGGCTTGTCTTAATCTCGTGCGTTTAGATAGCCTAAAATAGTTAGGCATAGCGAATAGATTCACTGTTATGAATACTAGCCATATCAGTCTACAAATGCAATGGTGTTTGCCGTACTAGCTGTTATAAATGTTGCTACACTGTAGAAAGTTTTTCAGTGATCTTCCTAAACTGTAATGAATGATTATAGCCTATAAATAGTATGGGAAATGTATCACAAACAAGGCAGAAAATATATAAATGTTAATATACACAGTTGGGAACGTCACTATTCATTTGACTCTTTCCTGAATAAATGTATGAAAGCTGACATGTATGTATGAATGGAGGACAAAAACTTTACCATGTGTGCTTTATGAGTTCGCATATACAGTGAAGTGGTAAATTTGCGAAACATTTATCTGAGTGTACGGTAGATATTGCCCAAGCTAGTACGGAATCTGATAGCGTGTAATACGGCCATAAGGCCACTGTGGAGGGAGCACCAGATAGTACGGAGTAATTTCGAATACAGAGGTGAAACAACAGCTTATTCTGCTAAATCGTCAGCAAAATCGCGTCACTGGCCTGCAAAAAGTTGGAGCACCGTTCGCCAATCAGCGCCTGGTAACCTACTCGCCAGCCAATAGAGAACCTTTCGCACCATGCAGTAGCCAAACAGGCACTAGGCCTCGCGCAGCCAATCAGAGAATGGGTATACCCCAAGGAGTTTGTATATAGTGAACATCTGGAGAGGGCCCAGTCTTGATGGCGGTGAAGCCAGTTCGGAGGAGAACAAGGTTGAAAGAGGAACAGAGGATAGCGCATTAGCCAATAGGAAGTAAATTTCCACAAAGGTCTCCGCAGGTCTTATGATTTCGTGCAAAGCGTACAACAGTGGCATGGTACGGCTGCAGTATTATCTGGAACAAAAAACTTCCACAGGAAAATGAAATTTCGTATTAGCTACTTCATTCTTAATAGCCACGTCTTAAATTTATATAGGATCAGAAGTAAACGAAATTTTTTTAGCGAGCAAAAATCATCTCAATTTAAAAAATATATGATAAATATATTTCACATTTGCATTTAAGTATTGAAACACTTGTTTTTTTATAATATAGGCCATAATATCTCTCTTAACTTAACCTCTCATTTAGCGTTTCAACAATTATTTTGGACTCATTTATTTACAGACTCCCGAAATAATTGTACTATAATTGGTTTTACTATAATTGTTCTTTGACAATAATTGTTTCTCAATTACACGTGTCACAGTTACAAATTATATAGTGAAATTAATATACACGATTCTAAATTTAAAAAGTGATCATTCTCCGCTTAGCCATACAGTTATGTGTTTCTTTTTTCTAACCTTTATATGTACGGGATTTTTTGTGTTACGATGAATATTCATTTCATATAATTCAGTTATAAATGAGTTCATCTTTCAGTTAATTTATTCTCTATAGAAGTCAACTCATATTGTAGATTTCGTGTTCATATTCGTACATGTCGCTCTAGTATTAAAATTTTGAATTTAAATTTTGTCTCTGATATTTTTGTTAATAGTCAACAGGATAAATGAAATTGCTATTATATTACATGTAATTATTCGCAACACCGCAGCTATCAAAACGTAAGTTTATGAACCTACGTTACAGTTAGATTACCATCATGTTCAGGCAAGTCAGTGGTTGAGCAATTTTTTTAAATTCATCTTCCTGCAGAAAATCTAACGCACGCCAACTGATAGCGATAGAGTACCATGTTGTTAGGCTGGTAATTTAGAAACAGTAAGAGAGTTCGAGAATTAATTTTCTTTCGTATAGACCTAGTGTTGACTATATATATCGACTCTGATGTACAGTTTATAATCGATGCCTGATAATTCAAATTGATTACAAAATCCTCTGAACGTATGAGTCCATTACATTAAAACCAGGGCACTCATAACAATTCGGCAACCTTCTCGTAAAATGTATTTCCTTTCTATATATTTCGCACGCTTTCATTCCCCATATACATTTTCAGACAAAAAATCTTTTACGCATTTTGCTTTTTATACTGCAACTTTTCCGGGATTTAGAAGAAAAAACAACTTCCAGTACATATTTTTTCTTACGTTATCTTACGTTAGTTCTAAAAAAAAACCTTTGGGTAATGATAATGACAAGGAAGAAACTATGCGTGAATACCCAAAATATGAAACAGTTTGAATGAGCGGTTTCGGAGTAATAGCGTGATAAGTTTGTAGGTTTCTCGCGCACTTAGAGATTCAATGTCCTCTCGCCGGCTCTTCTTCCAGTACTGAGTCAGGGAATAAGCTACGCCCCCTGGCTTCAGCCGGCAGCCAGGCAGCAGGTCCTCTCCACGTGTATAGCTCTATCTCCTTGAGTACGCCCACATTAAAGAAATCACCATGCCATTTAGTCTATGTTGCACTTAATTACTGTGCGGCAGAATTAAAGTTAAGGTGGCCAAACTGCACGGTGAATCGTCTCAACATTTGCTAGGATAGAACTTGCACCAGCTAGTGCAGTTCATTCTCGGTCACTTCCAACTTTTCTGAAGCCCTCTCTGAGTTCTACTTTCGGGCAATTCCCCCAACTCACGCAAACGGAGCTTATCTGAGTGTAGAAAATTACATCAAAGGGACAACGCACAGCGTTCTTGCGCACTCAGTTTAGTAATGTTTTGCCCGATAACTATTTCTTACTAGTCATTACCAACACACCTATTTTTTCTCTGTTTTCATTTACATTAATTATAGATTAAATGTATTAATTTTTAGATAAGATATAAGTTAAAATCGAATGTAGCCAAAAATAATATATTTTTATGTTAACAAAGTATAAAGCACTTGTTATACCATGGCGTATTTAAGATACGACCCAAACACGTCGAACAGGGGTGATTTTTCTTTTCAAAAATTCTATTTAAAAAAATGTAAAGATACCGCGAATGGACCATACGGAATGCGGTGCCGTGTAACACGGCCAGGAAGGGAGCAGCCACGGTTACAAAGACGAAGGGACGGATCCCACCGCCTGCTAATCGAGTCTGACACGCTCGTGTTCCCGTAGTTGTGCGGGAGCGAAGACATGCGCTATTGTTTATTCAGCTTGCAGCTCGGCGACTCGAGTGTCAACACGTCAGGCCGGGTGTAGCCCGGAGTGTTTGGACACCCCCGCGGCGGGAAACGAGGTCCTCGGGTTGTTTTGGCCGGGGAGCACGCAGCCCGCGCCGTCAGATACCGCGCTACTTTATATAAGTGCGGCCGCGAGTATGACACGGGCTCGTCTGTCGCTCACTCACTTGGAACAGAGGCGGACACTACACTAGCCGCGCGCCGACATGTACGTGTGTCTCAGTACTGCGGTAAGTAACTACAGCATATTCGCAGTTTTTTCACACTTCTCGAATCAAACCTTCGAGAAAAAAAAACACCCCATGTATGACGTGTTTGGGTGTTTCCTAAATATGTCAAGTATATTAGTAATTTATATAGCGTTAAAATAAAAATTTAACTTTTGCTTATATTTTGTATATAAATTATTATACATTTTTTTTTTACTTTTTAACTAATATGAGTAAACACCACGACAAAATAGGTGTGTTGGTAATGCCTAGTAAGAAATAGTTCTTATGCAAAATATTACTTTGAGTGCGCACGAATTCCGTGCGTTGGCCCTTCGGGGTAATATCCTAAGTTTTGTTTATATGAGTTGGAGTAATATCCTAGAAGTATAACTTAAGCAGATCTTCAGAAAAGTTCGAAGTAACCGTGAATGGAGTATACTACAGGTGATTGAACGCGTGGGTAATTTTTCTTTCGTTGTTGTCTGTCGTGTGTGTATGAAACCTTTGAGCCAATAAGAACTCTGACACTAATATCGATAGCAATTGCTCTGCGAAGAATTAAGCCAAAATAAAAATGCACCAGTCAATCATGAAAGGATCAAGACGCTACAGTATTTTCGAAAATGCTTTGGAACAAAAAATTGCCGCGATTTTTCAGTGCGTCTAGTAATTACTGACCACCTCACCCCTCACCCCTCACGGCTTGGGTACTTGTTTATTCATATACACTTCAGACAAAGGCCAGTTTGACACCTTCATTTACACGATAATTTGATTTTCAACTGTTGTAACATAAGGCATTTTTCTTCTGAAAATTACTTAACACGTTTTGCTAAATTAGGCAATAGATAGAGATGGTGGTTTATCGCGGGACAATTTGACTGCTTGCTAGTATTCAACATACTCTATGCATGTCCGGAAGTTTTCTTTCTTTATTGGCTGCCATGCATGCATGGAGATACTACCTCTTTTTTACTGGACAAATGAGGATTCTCATACTATAAGGCAGAACGTTCGTGATTGGTCTGCAAACATCTTAGCCGAGTCAAAACTTTATCCATCCAACCATGAGAGAATATGTTGGCTCGAATATTTTTTCGCGGTTTTCCACCATCTCTAGCAATAGGGCGTATGAGAAGAGTTTCTATTGCACTATTGCACAGGCGGCGGCCAGTTACAAAGTTCCTGCGTGCCATCAGCGACCAATAGTATTTTCCACAGGAGAGCTACGTCCCTATTGGTTGTGGTTTCTGACCGCGCACAGCACCGAACATATTTTTGCCTATTCTGCAACATGTCATGAGGAAACGAGCAAACCGGGATTAAAATGAATACGTACATCTTGAGACAACTAGAAAATAAATGGCAACGTTTTTGGAAAACAGTGTCGTGTTTTATTTATAATCAGATGACGAATTTTTGACGTGGCTGAAGTGTTCACAGTTGAATAACAAACGTTAACATTAACAAACCGCAATTCTTATTGGCCCAGCAACACAGACACAGAGACGACAGCCAACAGCGAAATGGAAACGTCAGTTATACGCAGTACACTAGCAGATAGCAAGCGGTCAACTTTCCCCTCGATTAATTGTGTCTCTACGTATTCACAGGGACTACAGTTTCCCATTATAATTCCGTGAAAAACCCGAACTTAATACGGACTTAAAAGCGGTAATGGGACAACTGCAGGGTGACGGAATTTGGAAAAACACAGAAGTTAAATCAGTGGATGTTTCTTTAATGTGGCGTACCCGTTCGCTTATTTGCCATGCGAGGCTCTGGAAACGGGCCTCGTGTCTCATTGGCTATTGCACGCTGCAGAAGATTCTCTTTCAACCATGATACTGTCTGTCAAATTAGTCACCAGGCGCTGATTGACCAACTCTGTCGCGCTCTATTGCCGGCCAGTGAAGCAATTTTGCCGGCGTGCGTGGCTGTATTTTGAGATACACATCATCGTATTGCTTCTGTATTCTGAAATATTCTGTGACAGGGTATGGCGTATGGTAGTGGCTGGTCGGCGATTGTAATGTATACCGGTGTTCATTCCGTACTGTAAGTGGTTTTTTTAAGTTACACGTCAGCCACTGCAACGTAGTTGTGATGCAGCTGGCGTTACACATCGTGTGTGATGGCTATTGTCCATTCGCGGTTACTTCCAGGATATTACTCCGCCTCACGCAAACAAAGCTTAACCGAGACTAGAAAATTACACCAAATGGACAGCGCACCGCATTCGTGCGCGCTCAGTGCAATAAAATTTTGCATAGGTAAAAACTCTTTCTTACTAGACATTACCGACAAATCTATTTTATCTCTTTTTTATTCGTATTAATTATAATTGAGACATTCTTTATAAGTAAATTATAAGTGAAAGTTAAATTTAACCAAAAATTAGATGCCACCACGTTAACAGAAGTATAAAACTTCTGTGGTGCATGATAAGTTTAGGAAATAACTGAACACAGCATACATGGGGCGATTTTTCAAAGGTTTGGCTCGAAAAGTGTGAAGAAACAACGAATAGACTACACTTTGCTGCTTAAGGTCGTTCAAGTACCAACATTTTATGTTGATTTTTGAGGATATTTTAAGGTCTCGTGACATTATACCATTGATAACTTGTTAAAAATACCAAATTATTTGAACAATTACATTCATAATGATTTTAGTGTAAAAAAGAGACTTTTAACTTAAAATAATAATTCATATATAAGTTTGAAAAAGTTATTCCTTATAAAAAGTTTGTTTTAAGCTAAAATATTTCTTGAAGGCAAAGAAGTGTCATGTTGGCAATTCGTTTGAAATTCAACACTTGATTTACGTGATATAATAATTAAACTTTTGGCTATTTTTACTTTTAATTTTATTTCAAAAGTTAAAATTGAAATAGGGGCAAGAAATGTATTTCATGACCTTACAGTAAAGTTAACAACTGTTTTGAACAATACCCTAAAATATTACTGTGTTAAATTTTAAGATCTTTACAAAAATTGCATAAATTTAATATTCACATAGGTAACTAGTTTTATTCATTAAAACAATTTTCCTCAATTTTGATACTTTTCAGATTATTATTTCCTAACACAAAGACCAAAAATAAAAATGCCGAAAAAGTAGAAAATAACTGTAGGCTCTTGAATTCATTTAATATTGAGTTGTTGCAATTACAGGTTAAAATGACGTAAAATGATTTTCATATGTTTTCGTTTTTTGCGCATATCACCAACGTCGGCTCAGAATTGCCATAACAACTGTTAAAATCACGTGTTAAAATGCGTCGGATAAACTTCGATCCCTATGAAAAAATGTATTGAAACGTGAACGCGCTTAGTGTATAACCAACGTACAATCTGTCAGGAAACAGCAACACGTATTCTGGCATTTTCGCACGTATCTATTACATCTGGTGAAGTGTTGCAAACTGTGGGTTCACGCAGTAACCACCGTGGAGCTGAGGTGGAGAGAACGTATTGCGACCGTAGAGTGAATGCAGGTTAGAGTGCGCATGCCAGCTGCAGGAACCGATCCCGACGACCCGAAACTGAACTCATCTTCCCAATGAACTCTCAAGACTACGTGGCTCCGGAATCGGGCTGTATGCTTTATTGGGTACTGCGTGCTGCATAAAGTCCCCTACTGGCTTCGCTCCCGGATAGCAAGTGGGTTACCAGGCGCCGATTGGCGGACGGCGCGTTCCTACCCTTTGCCGGCCACAGACGCCATTTTGCTGGCGTGTCGGGTTGGAGTTAGATGAATAAGCAGCTGTTTTACTCTGTGTCAAGGACATGACGGAAACGCAGTACTAAAGCCTGTTCACGGTAAAGTGAGCACTTTTGGAATCAACCTTTGAAAAATGTCTCTGTCCATACCTGCATATATTTTAACGGGCACACTGACTGTCACGCGTCCAGTAAAGTTGGCAACGATGGAGAGAAAGAAGTTCCATATTTTAACGTTAAATTACAAGTCTTAAGTAAACATTTGTAAATACTAAAATATTGTATTAAAAAACATTTTTAATACATGTAAGTGTAAGAATTTAAACATTTGTAAGCTATTTACTTTTCTAAAAATTTGACACCTTGAAAGACGTACGAGTAAACTGATCAGGCAATTTTTATACGTAAAGTGTAAGAATACACGATGTGCAGACAAGTATATATTTAGTAGTAGGGCTTTCAAAAGTGCTCATTTTATCGTGAACAGTCTTTATCAGGAAGTAAATGGCATCTCTTATGACATAATCAAGTGCGCAAACTACGAATTGTGTGTGTATATAAGAGGCCTGCGGACTCGTAGGCTTTTGCCAGACAATAACTCGAACATTTGAAGTCCCTAACAATCACAGGTAAATTTATAATTCCAGTCGCCATAGCAAAGTAATATTATTGCTGTAGCTGTACATAAAGCGAATGTAAGGGTCGCTTAAACCCTGGAGCCAATGAATAACATTCTGCTCGATATTATTAGCAGTGTATATTTATGAGGCCAAATAAAGGTCTCAGCTACAAATAGTTTCTCCCACACGTGGCGAATTGACTTTGTTGACCACTATCTAGCTTCATGCTACGTGCAATTTGAACCAAATCGTAATTCTTGTTCTTGTTAAATATTCCTTCTTTAACTGGATACTGTGTCTAAAATAATTATTATCTGTATAAGTTATTCCCTATTATCTTCACAATTAAGTTCACAAATGAGTTCTCAGTCTACTATGGAACTTTAGTTGTAGAGTTCTTTGACAAAACTACGGTCGTACGTTCGTACAAGTTTAGGTGTAAACACGGGAAAAATGTTCGTGTTACTTTAACTACCATATTGCAGAAAATTATCCAGCGAAGTAACAGAAACTCTTTAAAAACAAACATGGAGAAATTATTGCGCAAGGAATTTACGTTGCTGTATATTCCTGCAGTTTCGTGTACTGCTGACATCATTCATATTTTTTGTTTAGCATTACAAAGCAGCAAAGGAAATTTTTGTTTCTTTTCGAAGAAGTAATGGAAAATATCCTACCGCAAAGTAAAATATGACAGTTTCATTTGTAAAATTAAGCAGATAGTTGATAGTTTGTTTGTGAGCACAAATGTTGAATTCATATGATGTTTTTGTGTGCACTGTATTTTGATCGAGCGTGCTTCTTGCAACCAGTAAACGTGTTATGTGCCCTGTGGTATTAGCGTTAACTAGTCATAAACAAGAGGTGCAGGAATCTTCCACAAATCAGATTAGCTACATGGAAAACTTTCAAAGTACCAGACTCTACATATCTAGCGTATTTGATTCGCACATAAAACCAGCAAGGGAATGTTAATTAACGTGATTACATAAAGCAAAATGAATATGATAGCCTGGCGTATATTATAAATATAGTGTACAATAAATGAGAAGTGTGCTCTTAGAATGAAAAGAGGGCGATACTATTAAATGCATATATAGTATTCTATAACACATTATTTGCTTGTTTCAAACTTGGTAAATTAAGTATGGCTGATTAAATATGCGCTTTATTCCTTCTTTAATTACAATATTCAAGATTTTTTTTTTAATTCGAGTAGTCAATTTTATGATATTGTTGTTATACGAAAATTTTTCAGTAATAGGTATGTTATGCCTTGGCAACCTAATAAAAACTGTAGCCTATCTAAAGAGTGCTGGCTGGAATCCATAATCTAATCTTTAATTACCTTCTTGCACGAGTTCGATATTGTCGTAATTGGCAGAGGAAGCAAGAAAATCATCCGATGTTATCTTGGAGCGAGAGTCGAAAACCACTTTGGGGAAAAGAAGCTTCTTGTTTGACGCTGGGGGG
The DNA here is from genome assembly GCA_002778355.1 of Clitarchus hookeri. Classification (NCBI taxonomy): domain Eukaryota; kingdom Metazoa; phylum Arthropoda; class Insecta; order Phasmatodea; family Phasmatidae; genus Clitarchus; species Clitarchus hookeri. The sequence continues at coordinate 412,253 of NQII01001828.1, forward strand.
TATCGACCCTGAGACTTGGCTCACGAGGCAAAAACACACAACTTAGTAGAAACTATGCCACCCGGGGCGTCACTTTGCACACTCAGTTATTCTGGGGAGTGAAACTTGAAATTGCCCTTCAAATTAATTTGTTAGGTTCCGCGTAGTCCAGCACACGAATTTTGCTCCCCTTCGTTGAACTCGGGAAATCCCATCAACAGTAACGACACCGACTATCATTTAGAACTTGTGAGTATGTCATAAGTTTGAGCCTTCGTCACTAGTGTTCAAACACAGGCAAGCAAAAGGCCAAGTTTCAAAGAAATGTTTTTCATGGCATTCCTATGGCTTCATGAAACACTTCTGCTGAAATCAAACACTTTGTTTAAATAACTTTGAGACTTAAGATTTAAGGTTAAAGCGCTGATTATTGTGCTAACAGAGTAAATATTTTTTTAACTGATTTGATATTTTATCAAAGTGTAATTGATATATAACGCCACTAAACCGTGGAATTTCTTCAAAACATGGGTAGGAAATTGAAACATTTGAACAAGATTCACGTGAGGTCGATATAAGAGTCGTTAGAAAAGGAACCAGTGGCTAGGCGAACAAGGAACGGAGGTGTAATCGACATTTGCCTAGAGTGATTTCGGAAAACCGTGGAAAACCTCATTGATGATGGCCGGACCGGTAATCAAACCCATGTTCTCTGGAACGCAAATCAGTGTGTTTCCACTGTGCTATCCTGCTCGGTGTATTACTATAAAACATACAAGCCGCTCTGCCTCTAACCGTCAATTAGGTGGCGATCACAGGAATCCAGCACCAAGTTTGATATAAGGGTGGGTAACAAGGGCATCCCATAAACATAGAACTCACAGGTGGATCACAGGAGTCTACGATTTATTTAGGTTTTAACAGGGGTCCTGCACTAATATGGAACTCATGTATCTATAATCGGGTTTCTGCACAACCCTAGCAGGGTTGTGTAGCCTACTTTCATAGTATTTATCGACAAATCTAGCCTAGTGTTAGGGCTGTGCAGTGATGTGGTCATACCTCTCGCTTCCCACCGTGGTGACCTGGGTTCGGTTCCCGGCGGGATCACTCCCGATTTTTTAACGTGGGTAAATGTAGCGGATGGTGAATTTGGTTTGTGTGTTTCTCGAAGTACTCCCATTTCCCGCACGATTGCATTCCTTCTCCTCTCCCTTTCCACCTCACCAAATGAGCGCTGAAGACCTCAGATATTAAAATCCCCGCCGAAATCAAATTCGTTTGCCAATTATCGTTTTCTGCGCATGGGCCCAACATTGACCTCCACAACAATAATGAACGTGTTTGTTTATAATTTTTATATTTAAAGTTTAATGGAAATGGCGAGTTCATGTTATTATGAGAGTGTGATTTAACTGTGTCCATTGCCGACCACGAGAGACTAAATAAAAGACGCGCACACACACAGAACTCAGCAAGATAAAAACAATAAAAAAAAACTTTTTACAACACCACGGACAAATAATTAGGAATAGCTCTTTCCTTGTCAACAGAAAACAATTAAGTATATAATTAAAACGACAAAAAGACGGACGAAAAACTTATTATTACAAAACAAGACAGACAACAAAGGCAAACCAATAGAAAAGATAACACGATGACGAAACCGAAAAACAACACACAAGTGAAGGAAAAAAAACCGTGGAAATAACAATATCAGTGGACACAGCTAAACAATAAAAACCAAAACACACCCAAAAAAGAAAAAAATAAAGAAACACAAATCAGGAAAAAGTATTTATTGTCAGATTATAAAACCAAATAATTCAACACTACAAACAACACAGGAACCACAAAGCTAACGACGAAAAATGATAACACAAAAAATACTTAAAAGTTTTCACGACGTTTCGGTCCATGAAATCTGTCCCCTTCTTCAGGTGAGACACTGGAAGAACAATCGCAGTAGACTAAGCTTAGGTGGAAAACGGAGTATATATTGTTCGTCCATCCTTTTGTCGTTTTAATTCTATACATATTTGTGTTCTATTGACAAGGAAACAGGTTTTCCTATTTATCTGAATGTAGTGTAAAAAGGTTTTACGTTTTTGTCTTGCTGAGTTCTGTCTGTGTGCACGCGTTTTTTATTTAGTCTCATGGTTGGTAATGGATACAGTCCAATCACACCATCATAATAATGTGTTTTTTAATGTCTTAATTTTCAAAAGACATATGTCCTTTTTCATAAATGAAATACTTTTACCCATTTGAATTTAATAATAATGCATTAAAATAAGTATAAAAATTGTTCAAAACATTTGTTTAAATGACTACTTTTCTGATCTTTAATAATTTCATCCACATAGTTTATGATAGTCGTATTGGTAGAAAAACAGTTCAATGTTGGGACACGGAGACTCGTTTTGCTCAGCTAGCACAAGTTCTCTACACCATGGTGGAGTTCCAAAATGTTATTCAGCTAGTAAATATTCTCTCTTTTGCTGTCCTAAAACACTTTAAGTAATTGGTTTACTCGCTCTTGTCAGCGTCCCAAAATGGCAGAGTAATTACTCTGAGCATCTTGCTAGAGTAAAACTTCTACACGCACTATTTCAGCGAGTAACAAAAAGTAAAGTGAAAATGGCGAAAATTTAGTAGAATTATACAAACTGAAAGGAAATGTGGACAATTTGGTTACAGGCACACATGGGAAAATTACAAATGACTAGTGATAGAAAGCGTATATTTATTTCAAAGTTAACTTGTATAAAGGTAGCATTTTTAGACGTAATGTTTATAATTAAGTTGTGGTAAATAAAGCTGTGTATGTATATAACTAATATTTTTTTTAAAGTAAGAATTTGGGTAAAGTGATTATTATCTTTTGGTATTCACGTTGGTTGCTTAATCAATACATATTTGTAAAGACAGAATGCCATTTACGTCATGCTCGTTCGAAATGCACGTTTACTATTGCTTTCGTGAGGTGTTACTCTGGTCTCGGAGTAACGCTTCGGAAGACTGCCTGTAACGGCGTGCGACTGGTGGTGTCGGTTGCAGGTGGCGCTCCTGGCGGCGTTGCGCGCGTTCTCCTGCCTGCCGCGCGAGTACGAGTGCTCGCTGGACCGCGGCTCGATGTGGCGCGGCTACGAGGGCAACCAGCTGGACGCCGACGACTTCCAGGTCTTCATGGAGCTGGTGGCGGGGGCGGCCAAGTCCGCCAGGTCCGTGCAGCANGCCGCCCGGAGAACGTCGTCGCCGAGCCCGAGTCGTGCGCGCGCGCCCAGCCCTCGCCCGCCAGGACGCGCGGCAAGAAGCTCGACTCCTAGCGCCCTGCATCCAGACTTTCTGTTGTCTGCAAACTCCTGCTAGCAGAACATCCCCCACTTCTCACCGACAGCTGCCCTACCTCGCCGTACTTGTCCCACCACTCACTCCTCTCCCAACTATCTCTGCTCACTGTCCTCGCAACATTACTTCTATGTACGGCACCTCGTTTGTCTGTGTGGTTCACCTAAGACCGGAGGATAAATAGTTTATTTTTAAAGTAGCTTTTATTAATTTCCCCACACTATACTGGAAGAGTTATCGGAGACCAGCTTGCAAAAGAAAAAGGCAAACTTCACCTCCTCCACACTACTTCTCCCTTCACAGTGAGACATTATCAGCGTTTCACACCCTCATATCCACTCCACAAGTTGGACTTCCCTGTACAATCGCTTTCATCTGCCATGTTCTGCGATCATAATATACATGTTTCTGTGACATCTTTCAATATTAAATATTCAGTTTTCTCGTTAACATGCCTACCTGTTAATTTTTTTACCGTATTTTATCCAATAATTTTCCATTACCTATATCTCAGACTGTGGCAGTTACCTGTCCCTGGACGGGAGATGTTAGTTTAAAAGGACTAATTTTATACTGTATAAAATTATTGATTTTCTTACTTGTGAACTTTGGTCAAGCTCCAAGCTACAGTCATTGTGTTTTCCAGTGTGACTTTAAGTTATTTATTTGTGAGTAAATATTTAATAACTAAGAAGTTGCATAAAATTGAATACCATTTTTGTTTTTGTGTCTACATTATAGACATATGTTATTGTTCCGGAAATATAAATTAAATATAATTAATTTCTTAGCTTTTTTGTATTTTTATGTGCTTAAGTAATTTAAAATTTTATTCCATGTAAGTGTTAATTTGTAAATTATTTTTGTACATTACTATATTTGTATATATAATGATATGTACGTATACATGTTATGCTTAAGAAATACAGCGTTGTTTGTGTTATTAAACAAATACAACTTCATTTCTTAAACCTCCCGTGGGACCACAGCAGTTCGTCTGTACTTTATTACCTCATTTACAATGTTATTACTAGTAATCAAAATAGCTGTACACGAAATACATGTTACTTTAAAAATTGTGCAGAGCTCGCGGAAAAATAATACTATTGGTATCTGTTCGCAAATTTGTTATTTTACACACAGAAGCTATTTTTTTGTGGCTGGTCATGCTTCGGGAAACAGCGGACAGATGGCGCGAATGGCATCGCAGGGCGAGTTGTGAGTCGAAAGCGTAGCTCGACAGATAGCAGCACGTTGGCCTGCCTCTTGATCCCGTCTCTTTAAAAGTTGACTTTTCTTCTATTGCTGGCACGAAACGACACGAATTTGAAATATATTTCGTCAAATTATTAGAAAAAATATTTCAACATTACCATGAAATATTTCTGTATGCTTTTGGAATTAATATCAAGCACGTATGGAAATCATGGATGGGGAGTGGGGATACGACGTGAAAAGAACTCTCAAGGTTTTGAAGTTGCGTTTCATTTGGATACGGATCGTTTTATTGTGCATATCATTTTGAACACCTATACATTACTACTTTATCATGAAGTTTAGTTTGTAACTCTAACAATTGCTGTTTTGTGACCACATAAAATAAAATGTATTAATTAATCTAGGAACTCTTTCTTATCGCGTGTTTTCTGCTTGTCTGATGTGCGTTGGTAGTGCACTCAAAATAGCCAATATAATATTAACTTTTGTTCGTACATGCATCAGCTGATACAAGATTTTTGTAAATGGCACTTTGTTTGTTTTGTATACGTCAATTTGCCACTCACTGACTGTCATAATCTTGCCAAGTTATATGAGACGGACGATACCTTAGGTTGATGCTTTGCAAGTAGTTCTGTCTCTCTCTCTCTTTCACTTGGGTAGGTGGAGCCAAGTCCGTTCTTCGTCCGCTGCGAATAAAGCTGTATTTAAAAACAATTTTCGTTATAGTCGGTCACAGAGAACTTAACAATAAAAGGGCGAAACAGCCTCTTGTTTCGCAAGCTCCAGTCCCACACGCCAGCGAAATGGCTTCACGGCCTGGTGACTTACTTGCCAGCCGGTAGCAAAGCAAATATGAAAACTTCCGCAGCACGCAGTAGCAGATCGGACACAAGGCCCTTTCCCAGAACCCCACACAGCCAATCAGAGAATGGGTAGGCCCACATCAAAGGAATCGCCATGCCATTTCGTGTGACTGTAGATTGGTTGCGCAAACGTGCAGTCGTAACTACTGACTGTAAAAGCGTTCTTGGGACGTAGCATTGAAGTTGATGGCCAATGGAAGCAGTTGGACAAGCATATATCGTCTTTGAGTTTAATCTGCATCTACGAAATAACGCGAGTTACTCAGGTCCCTACCCATCGTGTTAACCTTTTCAGACATGTTTTAATTTGTGGCTTCACGTGTTACAAATAATACATTTTATGACGCGTGCTGTACTTTAAATCGGCACATCACATGTTTCGTCACCACAACGAATGATCTGTAGGCGTTGTGTCCGCCCGTATAAATAACAACCGTTCATAATCCATAACAGTAACACGGCTTACAAAAACAAGTTTTCCATAAGGAAATTAATAGGATATTGAGCCTGGCACTGCATAGTACTTGGCCTTAATAACCCTCCTGTGTTTTATGTACGTGATTGGGTACAGTGGGATTGAATGGGTTAAAACGCTGTTGAAGGTAGATATAATAAAACTTCGAAATACGCATTTAACCCTTTCAGACCCACTTTAATTAACGATTTCAGTTGTTGCAAACAAAAAAAATTATGATGCGTGCTGTACTTGAGTCTACACAGCCAATGAGCTGTAGGCTATATGTTCGGCTGCAGTAATATGAACCAATTATTACCCTCACCAGAAATACGATTTGCGAATCATTTACCCACAGGTAGATCATTGGTCATTCAGCTTCGCATTGTGCAGCACAGACCAAAATTTACCTACACGTGCGTAATGTACACAAATGTGTAGAATGGGTCCGAATGGGTTAAGCAAGCAATAGCTGACCCGAGTCAAGGCCACCTGGTGTTGACAGTTTTAGAGGTAAAACATTAACTTACTGTTGGGCTCAGGAGCTGGTTGTTGCTATAACCGGGAATTTCACAAATTAATTCGAATAAAATCTAGATTTTTAAAAATGTTTATTTAACTTGCCTTTTCACTTGAATTGCAGTTTGTACGACATGTCCTGGGCGTATTTTGAGGCATTAACTAAACTGCGAGGGAAAAATGACCGAATCCCATGCTACCTGCTCCGAGATCAAATTGAGAGTACAGAAAGAATTCTGGTAGCCTATGTCACTTCCCAACCCTCCAACTATCGCTGTTCAAAAAATCACATCGATCCGTTGCTCCATTACGACGTCAAAGAATGACAAACAAACAAACAAACACAGGATTTGCGAAACAACTAAGCACGTCATACACTGCATAATTTTCTGAAGATCAGTTTTAAAAAGTGTGAAGAAACTTAGACTATCAGAGTCGCCCAAACCTCTCCACTCGGTATACGTGTTGTCTCAAATTTCGTTTCCCGTGTCGTTATGAAGAAGTGCACGTATACGTGAGAAAGAAGAAAACACTGTAGTAGAGAAGTGTATGTTTGAATCACGCTACAATGCAGTTCGAGCACAGTGCTTCCTGTAAGCGGATACGTCCCTCCGTGTTGCGAAAGTAGGAGCGACCTTGCTTGCCGTGCGTAATTTGAAGTCTTCAAGGCCGATGCACCAGGAAAAGCAGGAGGATGCTCGACAGCAACTAGTCTGCGCACAGTGCTTCAATGAAAAGCTCTACGTGTATGTTAACGTTTTATGATTATTAGAGCAGTAAAACAGTCAACTATTGCAGGAAATGTTGATACGTTAAGTGCCATTAAACCGCATATGTTTCTAAAGTGAGTGACGAGATTTAGGCGGCACTTAACAGCGAGCTCTGAGGCCCGATCAGGGTAGTTGACGTGAGCATGGAGAAGCGCCGGAATTGAAAGGGAAGGGGAAACGGGAGATCCACAAGAAAACCCGCCGCCCAGCGGCATCGTCCAGCACGATTCCCACATGCGAAAATCCGGGAGTGACCCGACCGGTGTTTGAACCCGGTTCGCCTTGGTGGGAGGCGAACAGGCTAACCGCTCAGCAACCGCGGCCCCTGTTTCTAAAGATTTATTTATTCGCTGAATTATTTGCGTGTAGCTAGTACCCCAGTCAACACGGCCAATTAGAATTATGTTGCTCTAATAATGAACGTATGCGATAAGTCTGCAGACAGCTGAGCTGCGTCAGAAACGTATTGCCCAGTCATAAATACTGCCAGGCACTACATCGTTTTGAAAAACGTGTCGACAAGAAATATTTTTTTTGAAACATGCCATTTTTACAGGCGTGTCTTTCTTCCAAAGTACATTTGACGCAAATATCTGCCATTTTGATATATATCAGTTCTTTGATTGATATAGCCGTCTTTTTCGAAGGTTTTCAATATCGCCGCAGAGCTGTAACTACGGGTTGTTCAATATTTATGTTCGTAAAAAATGGCAACCCTATCCTTAAACCAAAAATATTTAGTTCTTAATCAGATTTAATATCATAAAGAATTTGTATGAAACGATACGATTCCAACAGATTATCGTTTTATTCCAGTTTGCAGATAACGTACATGAACATGCTATCTTTAGCAAGTAGTGACCCGTACTCCCTTGATCGATCAATTTGATATATTAAAGGAACGAGGCCATTAAGGGGGAGGGATATAAATCAATGTGGTGATACCATTTTAAGCATTCATTATAGAAATTTATTCTTTGACAAGGCATAATCTACTACTCAGATGATTGAGAAGCGGTAATATACAGTAAACGAAGTAGCTCTATCTGTTTACGACATGGAATTAATGGGAATTCACTATTGGTTACTTTCTCAATATAACTATAGGACGACATAAGTAAAATAGCCCAGATGATAATCGTTTTTAAAATATAACAAAATAATGATATATCCCCTAAAAAGTCTCATATTCATTTATTAACCGTATACGTATCTAATGGCAAAAAAAATGTAACTCCATGATGATATTGGGGCCCATTTCTCCTCCTTACAGGGTTTTATACCACTTTTTTAGAGATAGTTATTTGGCACTGTACGAGGTAGCTGTATAATACCTTGTTTTCCCGTGGCGCCATCGTGCGGCTAGCTCCTTTTTCTAAAATACACCATTTTTCTATTTTGACGGTACTTTCATGAAAGGGGATAGTTTGATAGACGTCTAAATATTGTTTGTTCATAAATAACAAACCANAGTAACTCCATGATGATATTGGGGCCCATTTCTCCTCCTTACAGGGTTTTATACCACTTTTTTAGAGATAGTTATTTGGCACTGTACGAGGTAGCTGTATAATACCTTGTTTTCCCGTGGCGCCATCGTGCGGCTAGCTCCTTTTTCTAAAATACACCATTTTGCTATTTTGACGGTACTTTCATGAAAGGGGATAGTTTGATAGACGTCTAAATATTGTTTGTTCATAAATAACAAACCATGAATTTAAAAACGAAATGTAAAGTGAGTGTCAGCACGGCAGTTTTTAAACGCTTATCTAGTAATAAAAAAATTAAAAAAGTAACAGCGGTGTCTGATTCACAGTACCTCCATTTCACGTCATCAACCGAAGAGAAACGGGTGAAATTACTTAAGATTTAGACTTTGATAATTTAGTCTCCAGTGCACTCTTCACAAAAACCATATGTTTACTATAAACACATTGTTACAGACCAAATGGTACCAACGTCAGAAAAAAGTCTAAGACTACCCCTACGTATCAGTTAATGTGCTGTCGGTATTATAATGTCTTCTGTTCCACCTTTCTGTTAATTCTGCCTTAATCAACGTTAAGAATGGAACATTTTGCCACACGGAGAGTAGAGTAGCTGAAACGGTTCAAAAGTTACAAAAATTTTTAAGTTTTATGAAATAACAAATTGCATCATTCTTCTAAAAGGAAAATGTATAGTTCGAAAATGGGTTAAGATACGGGTATGAATTTTTCCAAAGAGAACTAACTGAGAAGAATTAAATGCAAGCTTTGAAAAACAATTACAAAAATTATCGACTCAAAAAACATAAGGTGTGGAAAGGGTTTATACCCTTCTAAAATTAGGACTAAAAATCACAAATTTAAAATGTTCTCTTTAGTGTATTTTAAAATCCCCGTCTTCCCGTTAGGTTGGCAACATGTGTTCCTTCTTATGTACCCGTATAATTAGGTTGTAAGTTGGCACTCCTGTTTCATCAGTTAATAATAATTTGAAATAACGAAAAATAATGTTTATTTATTGCGTGGTCTTAAACTTTTTCTGACATTGTACAGGTTGTTTCAGACCAAATTGTACAAACATAAGCATTATGGGACGACAAAAATAATTCTGCTTACGTGTAGCCGAAAGTGATTATTGAGGGAGGTACGCACCCTTAATGCAAAAGGGTTCGGCATGCTTTTCTGAACATAAATAAAAAACTGGGCGATATTAAACAATAAATTTTGTAATAGCGTTGTGTATTTATTTTGGTAATATTACTCCTCTAACATTATTAAAATTGGGCCTGACATCATTGTAATGTTATAAAATATATAAACATGAATGTTAATCTACATTTTTCGACAGATCAATAACTACCTTGTTTAGATTAACAAAAAAAGTTTATTTTGGTGTAACATTCTCAGCCCACCCGCCCATTTTCTTTCGTGTAAATGTTGAATTATAACGCCTTGCAGCACAGCCTTTTTTTAAAGGGGTTTGCCTGCCGCGCGGGCGCAGTAAAAAGTTAACCAACCTAGTGCACTGTAGTTGAATCAGCATTTAGGCCCTGTACACCATTTCAGTCGAACATGCACCGAGTGACAATTGCAAAATGACAGCATTCACCATTCGCCACACAGCAATGCAGGCTATGCCGCGTACGTGACAAGTCTGACTGCAGGGCTTTGGTTGATGCATCTGCAAAAAGATAATGATCATACAGTACGTCCAATAGGGCCATTGTGAACCTGATATCGTTAACCAAGGCTGGTAGTGTGCGCGTGTCAGTGTGTTCTGACAGGCGCGAGAGAACGGTACACCTCGCTAGAGCTCGCCGATATGCATCTAGTGTATGGTGGTGCTAATTGCAATCGGTAGATCAGGAGCACGGCTGCACGCAGAGAGGTTTCCACAACGCNCATCTAGTGTATGGTGGTGCTAATTGCAATCGGTAGATCAGGAGCACGGCTGCACGCAGAGAGGTTTCCACAACGCCCTCATCCTGCCCACCAAATGTTCCAGCGACTTCACAAGCGGCTTCGGGACACCAGTTCATTGCTAGCAAAGAAGACAGAAACGGTGGGTGGACCTGGAGGACACCTGCACTTGAAGACGATGTTCTCGAGGCTGTTAGTGAAGAGCCTTCGACTAGTACACGTGCAATTGCAAATTCTCCACGAGCAATTGCTGCTGCCCTGTCACCTAGAACGTGTACAAAACTTGTCCCAGAATGATAGCCCAGTACTACTTCAATTTTGCGTGCGGTTTTTGCAACAGTGTACCATGATAAGCCTACCTCACTTCTAAAATTTGGTTGTTGGTCACTGACAAGGCAACTTTCACAAAAGATGAGATTTAATCTATTTTGCAATATGTAAGACGTGGACGAGTATATTTTGGATAGTGTGTTAAGCGGTTAAATAACCCGTACTGTAATTTACTTGTCTAACAACCCACATAATAGGGAGAAATAAAAAAGAAACTAGTCTTTCACCGTAATACAAAATTCGTAAGCAGACGCCATTCAAAAATATCAAATATAATTTTTGGACAAAGTTTTTTTTTTTTACTGAATATCTCTGATTATCGTTTAAGAGGTCAGACAGGCGGGAACCGTAATTGCCTGTTGTCATTTATCTGGACCAGTGTCAGGCTTTCCTTGTGGAATAAAAGCTCTCTTAGCGCCCATGGAACGGCAGAAAATATAGCAGTCCGCGTATCACAGTCGCTGTTTTCTTCCTCATTTTGTTTTAAAGGAGGGTTATCACACAGTGTGTGCGTGTTTGTAGGGGAGGAAGCGAAAGTGCTTTGTTAAGGCAAGGCTGTGAAGATTACAACGAGCTTTATGACCCTTCAGATTACCTTCCTGTGATAAACAAATGATAGACGAATACATGTGCCAGCAGGAATGGCCTTTTAAGTGCAATTATCTCAGATTTCGTCCCAGATTTGCCAAAGGAAAAAAAAAACAACAAATATTACTAGCAAATACTAAACAGGACCGCATGCACGCGCGATCTTTTGCTAAATATAAGCAATAATTTAATTCATTACTGCTGAAAATTATTCTAGCAGTCCACAAATAGCATCTACAGTAATACATATTTGCAGTAATAAATACTTATTAGAGCCTGAAAAATCTATTCTTATCTGGCAAGAAACTATAATTGGCAGGCTTGTCCATACAGTAAATTTTTTTGTTAAAGCAGCTGAACCACTTTTGTAATATTTATAAGTCCGTAAATTTCGCAAATTCATTATAGTCTAGGTTAGATTTCAAACGCTCGTTGTTTTTATTACTGGGCTGCATGTGTTTTGACACACTCTTTACAACTCTGAAAAGGGAGAAATAGGAAGAAATGTCGTAACTGTATCGTATTCAACCAATTAAAGACCAAAATAAGCCTCTAGAGATGGTAATATACAATGAATAAACGACTGAGGCCCGAGTACAAAAATGAATTAGAAATATAGGCTGGCGCCAAGTGAATTCGCGAAATGCACGCACTTCTAGCAATAATAGAAACGTTTATGAATTCATGTAATTATTTTTACACCTGTTAAGTTTCTACAGCTGTCTTTGTATCACTATAAACGTACAAGCATTGGCGTTGGAATTCAGTAAATATCTAGGGGCCGCGGTGGCGGAGCGGCTAACGCGTTCGCCTCCTGCCAATATGAACCTGGTTTGATTCTCCTGCGGGACCGCTCCCGGATTTTCGCACGTGGTAATCGTGCCGGACGATGCCGCTGGTCAGTGAGTTTTCTCAGGGATATCCGTTTTCCTCTGCCCTTGCATCCGGCGCTGATACATACTCACCTCGCTTCACGCTTATCGGCTTTCAAGACCCAGAATATGTTAAGAGACACCCAAACCTGTCCATCACTCAATAAATAATTAATAGCATCTTACATATTAATGGCAGTATCTCATAGCAGGTGAATTTTCCCACACATTCGAAGGGTTGCTTGCTGCAGTCGGAAACTCTAATTCTAAACGTTTGTAATACGTATCCAAACAGTTTTTTCGTGTCAAAACCGTATCTTACATGTGCCAAACGCCACTGCATTTTCAAAAAATTTCTTTGTACCAGATTTTTTCTCGATTTACCAGTGTCTGTAGCTAAGCCATTTAACATGCGTACCCATGTCAGCTTTATTGCTCAACACAATGAAGTGACTGAAACACGCAGAGTAAGGCTGCATAATAGGGACGCCAGAATGTGAGGTCTACCGATTCCAAATTTGGCATAGTGATACGCCGGGACACTCGAATCTCGCTAAAAGACTTCCACGGATATTAGACTTCGATATCTTGCACTGTAAAATATTTTTACTTAACTTCTTAAACTGTAGTGGAAGTTTTTGTATAACGTTCTCTAAGCATTTGACTCTTTTTATAAGCAAATATTAGAACACTAGGATATATACATACACACACGTAAAAACTTCACCATTCGTACATTATAATTACACGTGCACAATGATACCGTAAATTTGCGGATTATTTCTTAGAGTGTACATGCACATCTGCCGTTTTCCTTTGGTTAGTTATAGGTCGCAAGTCTTTGCAAGAAGTCATTTTGGTGTTTGATTTTGCCAATAAGAAATAGTTTGCTCCGGTACTAAATAGTTGTTATTCGCGGCAAGAACCTAAGATTCATAACAATCAAAACCATTCAATCGCGCAAAAGTATTTGAACCTTGGCGTTTTTAAAACAGCTAAATTGGGATTTATTTTCGCAAAAATCGGTGTCCCAACTGAGGGTTAAGTATGGAAGAACTTTTGAAATAGTATTTATAGTACCATTTCAATTTATAAAAATTACGATTTGCTTTAGACAACAATTACCCGCTACGGCTGCCATAAACACGGCCGCAACAACAAACCCAAATTAACGGGTTGACATGTATGATAATTCCTGGCCATCACGGAGCAAAGCTTCCAATGTCCGTGCTAATAACCAAGCACGGCCACAAGTGGGCCTTCAATCATCCAGCACGAAGCAGTGCAGAGGATACCCGGCCTGTCTACGTCACACCAGCCAAGCTCGCCGACAGCTGACGTCAGACCGGACAAACAAATTATTACTAGCACAACAGCTGAGCACATTACAGTGCAATTAGTTGAGAAATTATTTGCGGTTAGATGCTATTCTGTGTGCGAATCACAAGGAATGACAGGGAATTACCCCTCTCATAAAACTTTTTTCGTGGTTCTTTATTTCCCTGCCACGAAAGCGATTTCCCTCCTTGAACAGTGATAATTCATATGTATCGAGATACACGACGAATGAGTAATTGAGTGAGTGTAGAGATTCGGGCGGCTCTTAAAATCGAGAACTTGAGAGCCGATGAGGATGAAGCAAGGTGAGTATGGAGCAGTGCCGGAATGCAAGGGCGGTGAAAACGGGAGATCCCCGAGAAACCCTACGACCAGCGGCATCGTCCGGCATGATTCCAACATTCGAAAATCCGGGAGCGACCCCGCAGGGAATCGAACCCGGTTTGCCTAGGTAGGAGGCGAGTAGGCTAGCTACTACACCACCGCGTCTTAGGTGTCTAGCCGCCACTCACGAACCTCCACTATCGGAGTAACTTTATTCAGATTGGCCCAGTCAGATTAGAAATGCCTTCTCACAATAGCACGCAGCCAGTAACCAAAGTTAAAGTGCAAATATACAAGAAGCATAATGTAGTATAGCCTGAGCTTAAATAGTGACGCGAAAAAAACAGCTGGTACATGAACATAAATCTGAGTCTGAATGGGTTAATTTCGTGTGTTCCACGTTACTTCACAGAGTACCTAGGAATACATAGGTGGAACAGCCACTTAAACCTCGTACTCCAGCCGCAGACGCTAGCAAGATGGCATCACTGACAAGTAACACGTCGGAACGCCGTTCGCCAGTCAGCACCTGGTGACTTAGTCGCCGTCCGGCAGCCCAGCCAATAGGAAAGGCTTCGCAGCAAGCAGTAACCAATCAGACACAGAGCCCATTCCCAGAGCCTCGCGGGGACACTCAGAGAATGGATACGCCCCCATCGTAGGAATCGCCACCGCATTTCGTCTGTGTGTACTTATTTACACTGTGACAACGTGTTGTAAATATACGATGTTTTTCTTGTATAGGTCATTCACGGTTACTTCACACTTTTCTGAAGCCCTGCTACATTTCTACCTTTAATTACCGATTACGCATCCTTCCGCTACATGTAAACTTAAACACTGCCATGTGACTTCTATGTTTTAACTGCCAAATGCTTTGTTCACTTTTTTCAGCTATTCAAAGAATTGTGTCACATTTCGAAAACCATTTCGTACGAACGTTCACAACTTGGGGCTATAACCATATTTATGTCAGCTTTATGACTTTTTAACAATGTCTGTATTGACGATAGTTCTTACACTTATTATTTTACATTGTTAACATATTTGTTATACACGACATAGCACAGTACTCGTAACACACGTTACTATTTTACCGCGACTGTGTTTAACCCTGTTACAACAGCGGGCCGAAAGAAATGTAGTATTTAACATCTTGTTATTGATATGTGTTGGGTTATTTCGTTTAAAGGATGGCTTCAGTTGGAATAAAAATTGAAACGGAGGAAACACTAGTCCAACGAGAAGAGACAGTGAATTCAAGCACGCAACTCATGTCACTTATTTTTTGTACGTAGCAGCGACAAATATAAAAATAGTGGTGAACATGCACAATAATCGACTTACCGTAGCTTTTATTCCTCTCATATTTATATGCATTGGTGCTTACTGTTTTCTAGGTTTATTTAATTATATATTTTAATTTGTCTGGCTGGACTTGGTATTTTGTTGTGATTGTAGCGAACATTCAAATCACAGAAACGTAAGCACGCTACACAATTTTGTTTCAAACACCTAGGGCAAAGTTACAATATTGTGATTCATTAAATACACTCAAATTCAAAAACAATAATTTCGTCATAGATACAGTCCACTGTTAAAACGTATAAATGTCGCAGGTCCAACATTTGCAATCTCACAAATTGGCCCAACGTAATGAAATTGAGACAATACTCATTCACACACAGTGGTCATGACGCACGTTACAGTATATATATTCCTTCCGTGAAAAAACAGATGTATCACAATATCATAACTTACCTAGGTAGGTTTAAAAAATACGCAACGTGCACAAACTTGATGTGGTAATTTTAAGTATTTTTCACAAGAAGAGGAAGTAAGGCTTCGCTCAGCAACATACAATGTCACGTCGCCAGCTGCCACCTCTGCCAACTTTGAATTTTTAACTGTCCTGCCATCACTTCTAAATATATATTAAAATAAGTATTCAAACAATAAAATCAGTAGAATGAAATTATGCTTTCTGGTGCAGACTGCAGCATGTGGACACGCCGACACATGGCCGCCATCTTGGATGACGTCACATATTCACCAACGCAAATTTACCAATGCAGATTTGACTATGCTAATGATGCAATGCTAATTGCGAATATGCTAATGATGTCAATGCTAATTGCCAATATGATAATATCTCACACGTCAATCACGCACACAACAATCACCCGTCGCCGCAAACAGCGTTTCCCCCGGCACCCACCAGGATCATTACACCTTAGTTTTCTCATATTCCTTGTGGTCTCCTCCTTTCACCTGGCGTCCTGGCGGGGACGAGTCTCAAGCTCTATCATTCCACCTTAGTTTTCTCACATTCTTTCTGGTCTCCTTTCACCTGGCATCCTAGTGGGGAAGAGTCCCATGCTCTGTCATTTCACCTACGCAGCACGGAGCGAAACCTGCCACGCATTCTACCAGAACTGTCGAGCTGCAACCCTCAATGGCAGTTGGATCGAAACCTCGTGTGTCTGGCATTTTTGAACTACTTGCACTGAGTACTGCATACATGGGTGAGTGTTCTGCATGTTGAACGTCTGAATTTGGCCAAGCTTGTTGACGCCAGTGCTCCTAGCAGCCGCCATCGGTAACACGAACGATGTTGGAGCCCCTCTGAAAGGTAACAGGGGAAACGAAGATGGTCGAATACCATCGCGACCCTAGCAGACGATGGTCGTGCACTCTAGCGGATGGCTGGAGAAACGAAGATGGCGAGAGCATCTGTGCATTGCTCAAGAAGCCGCCGACGAATGCAAGATGGCAGTCACCTGAAGGTGTACGCTAGCAGACGACGATGGTGGTACTAAGATGGTAGATGAGGGAGATTGACACGTGCATGCGTAATTTTTGTGTGTATAATTTATGCACGCACATTTTGCATATATCTGATTAGCTTTGCATGTGATTTTCTGACTGTTTACATGCTTAAAATGTGGCTGATATATAGAAGTAAAAAATTCCTATGGTAGGGACCTAATTTCGAGACTTGACACTATACAAAAATATTATTTCTCATTCATACTTAGACAAAATCTGGTAATTATTTAGCAAGTGATGAAGGTGAACCTAGTATTAGCGTGTTTTAAGATAAATGAATAACATAGAAGTAATTTATACACTTTACCTTTATTTTACAGACTTGACATAAAAAGAATACATAATAATATTTTCTACATTATAAATTTATTCTTCACTCGAGCAATTCCTGCTGTGAGCATTCAAGCTACACTTATATATACATATACCATACTGCAGTTATCAGAGTCATAAGTCTTGTAGGCGATGGTAAATGGACAGTTACTATCTTCATGACGTCTGACACTAGAGCTGCTAGAAAATATATTGCCGCAATACTTGCACTCGCTTCTCGATGTACAACAAACAATGCCTTTGCACTTCTTGTTATATCTACAGAGGCCATCACTGCGGCTAAACACAGCATCGCAGTTATCACAATGGAACGCCTTGTATGCTGGGCTGAACATGCAGTAACTACATTCATGTCGGTGTGCATTACAAGGTTTACTTAAAGAATTTCACAGTAGTAACATTGACTCCGTAATGCTTGTAGCGACTCTTCAGGTCCTCTTATTGTTGACGATGCTGAACGGATGGTAAATCTTCAACCATTGATTCCATCTTCGTATTGAAGCAAGGTATGCGACCGCAATATATGAATGTAGTTGTAACGATATGCTTTCCACGACCACCACCACCACCACGCTCGCCGGCGAAATGTCATCCGTTTTTAAATGATGCTCGCTTATTTACTGTTCGCACTGCATGCTAGTTTGCATTGCCTGTCTCGGGTCATCTCAATAGATGACTGCTGGCTATGTGGTGCAAACATCAGCATGGTTGCTCAACTGAAATACGTTGCCTTATCAGATCGATCGCTGTCTAGCCTGTGAAGTTGACAATTCGACCACTCATCTTCATTGCACTCGTTCATATATCAGTGTTGAAGATGCCTTGTCTTTTCTTGTGCTGCTCTCTCTCTCTGAATCTCTCTCTCTCTCTCTCTCTCTCTCCTGACGTGACCTAGACTAGCTCCTGGAATGTGGTGTGTCTGTAATGGTAGCACTACCTTGAAACACTCTAGGCATGGGAAACAGCCAATAATATCTTCGTCCTGTTGCAGACAGACAGGTAAGTGTTTGTAGAGAGATTTTATTTCGTGTCGTTCATATGTGAGAAAGAATTCTTTAGGCAGGTATGCAAACTCGGTATCTTTGGTGAATGCTTCAAGTGATTTGATCTTTCCATGTGTCACAATAAATTATACAATTTTCTGACCACTATAACAGCATGCCGTTATTTTCACTATGTCCTCTCGAAGAGAGAAAGAAGTTCTGGGCGATGTGTGGTGGTACGAACTGTTTTTATAGACCTAAAAGTGAGTAGGGTGGACAGAAGCGATATACTCTACCAACACCAGTTTATTCGAAACGATATTTTAAAGAGATATGCTAATATATACACCTTGATGTCATGTTGAAAACATCCGATATGAAACTTTAATTTCTGCCTGATTATAGGTATTGTTTCTTGGGGGTGGTGTGTGTTATTCTACACTATGCAACAGAAAACCCTCGTCTGTGGGGGTTCGATAGTTAGACGATGCATGTGTTTGATCAACTCGTCTAGCTTCTGCGGCTTCGGGAAATCCAGATGTAATGGTACCTATGCCAATGCCATCAACTTATTGCCCATATAATCGAATTCTTGGGTTCTGTCTTCTTCCTCTTCAGCCTTGTCATCTGTGTCTTCGACTGAGGTGTATATGTGTCTACCAGGCAATTCGAATGCTCACAACATTACCAGGGCCTGCATCGTGTTTTAAAACAGTAGGCATTGAAGGAAATAAAAGTGTTGCAGAAATTTACTATGGGAAGTGCGAACCATGTGGACCTACATAAGTCGTAAACAACAAACATGTACTGCTAGCATGTAAAGTCAAAAAACGAAGATATTACAACTAGTCAGGAGGGTGAGAACGAAATGCTGCCCCCAGAACTGCTGACGATGATGTGTGAAATGTTCATATTGATACCTGCCAAATGCTGAAGTTTGGAAGTAGGTATTGATTCTGCTCTGTGGCGTGAGGCGTCAGCACATGATGCTAGCCCTCAGTGATAGGGCGTAGGAATACGTCGACACTGCTGTCTCTAGGTCCAATTTACTAATAACATACACTGGCTTTGTGTGAGTGCACATAATCGAGTTTTATTGTTGCTTGAACAGGTTAACTGGTACATGAACTCAAGAGACAAACTCCCTCCCTTTT